>JAOTAV010031270.1:0-20059 GCA_026546445.1 Cyclargus thomasi
TGAAGTCATTATTGAAGAGCCGAAAATTGATACCGTGGAGGTTTCTGACGAAACCGACGAGGACGACCTTTTTCATAAATAAAATGTGCCATAAACACTTCTTCTAAGCCATTTTCAATAAAATATTTCATATTATTTCTTTGTATTAACCAGCCACAGTCACTAAATTCAATCCTATTCACTTCTTCTCCTTCCTCATTTCGAAATACTATGTTTCTGTTATTTCCTCTGAGACAAAATAATTCTAATTTATCTGTTATTGTGTTTATAGGATCATTTAATAAAAGATAATCATATTTTCTTATTTTATAAAATGAATAATGAATTAATTTGTATCCTTTGATTTTTAAAAGTAAAGGATCTTCTAATTGTAATTTTAGTAATCTTCTATTCGTAAAAGGTGTTTCTACTGTTGTGTTTAACACATTATATTCGTAAATCATCTCTGGGAAACATGTAAAAGTGCTTGTTGGTACTAAATCTATCTCAGAAAGAGTATCTTGATTGATATTCTGAGTAAACTCAAAATTTTCTTCTTTAATTTCTTTCAAAAGTGAATCTTTTGTATTAAACCATCCAGTAATTGCTTTTCTTCCATCCTCATAACAATAATTTACTTCATGGTAAGAATATTCATGCACCTTAAAAATAATCAAAGTATTCTTTTCTACTTTAATTACCTTCTTTTCAGAAAAATCTTTGTTGTACAAAATTAACTCACCAGAAGGATAGTCTTCTAAATAATAAGTAAAAGCGTATTTGCGAAACTCTACCCTGTCATCATGGCACAACAAATAATCTCCTTTTTTATAAAAAGAACAGAACGCAGTGTACCAATACTCCTTTTCTTGGTCAATTTTTGAAAATGTTTTATCCAAATTTTTAAAGAAAAAAGAGAAATTTTTATTTTTGTTAATCTCTGCTGATTGGTACAAAGAGAACAAATCAGTGTATTTGTAAAAGAATTGGGTGGTTATAAATTGTTTTTTTAGGTTTGTAAAATCTTTTAAAGAAAGAAAGTTTTTTATTTTGTAATGTTCGAATGGATGATTGAATTTTTCCATGGTAAAATAAAAAAAATTATTTTTTAAAATAATTTAAATATTTTTTTAATAAAAAATGTTAAGCAAAATTTATTAAAATCAAAACTATTTAATCAGAAAATAATATTTTAATTATTTAATGACCTGATATAATTGATTAAGAATAGTATTTTAGCACTTAAAAAAAGAATACATTTTGTTTTGTTATAATTAATATGAACTTAAACAGTATTGATTGTTTAAAACAGAAAAATATTTCTCTGTATTTCATATCAACCTTTTAGGATTTTAAACTAGTAACTTTTCTAACATATCTTTTTTTGAAAAAAAATAATTTTTCATTGTTAAATAGCTTTTAAGGATAGAACAGCAACATAGAATTTTGAATTGTATAATTAGATAATGAGAAATTTAAAATAGATTTGAAGAAAATATATAAAATATTTATAAAATGTTGTTATTGACATAAGAAATATTTTTTGAGAAATTGAAGAAAAGAAAACCAATAAACAAAATTTAATGAGAAAAATGTTTATTATTTAATTACTTTAAAAGAGTCTAATATGTGACAGATGTCTTAAATTTCGTTTTATATTATAAATACAATAGCAGAAAATGCTCATAAAGGAAAAATTGGTTAAGCAATGTAAATTCATTAAAAATTGATGAAATTTTTTTTAAAGCTAAAATTTAAGATCCAAAATAAATTTAAGAATGGGAGTTTATTTGTTAAGAGAAGATGTTTAGCAAATTTCTTCGCTAAATATTTACAAATCAATAAAATTTCTGTAGTGATAATAATAAATTAAAAAAATAATTCATAAAAAAAAATAAATAACCCCATCAGCCCACTATGCCAGAAGAACCAAGAATAAATAAAAACAATTAAAAAGATATTTTAAATAGACATACAGCATCACACCTGCCTAGAAGGCAGATATAGAAGCTTAATCTTCTATCTGACCTTCAAGGAAGCATTTCCTTCTTAGAGTATTACTTAAGAACAGGAAAGTTTCCAGGCAAACACTTCAATTTCATTTTAAAAATAGTAGATTTGATGCATGTTAGAAGTTTTAAAAATTGATTTTAAGACAATAAAACTAATTTTGAGTACATAATGTGGACTTGAGGGACGAGCAATATTTTTTTGTAGCTTTTACATATTAGTTCCCTATGGTCTTGTCAAGCTTGGATGGAACTGACTTATGTACTGCATAGTTTAACTATATTGATTTTAATAAAAATGGGGTTTGCTTGTTTTATCCATGCTTTTATGTCTTCCTGAGTCTAACTTGTGGGGGCAATAATTTTTTTATTTAACTAAAAGTTAAATTATTTTTTCGTAAGTTTTTACAGGTATAAAGAAGCCAATCAAAATGTTTAAATTTAATATATTACTCTTATTCCTAAAACTAGAATGATACAAAGGACATAACTTTCTCTAAGAAATTTAAAAATCTATTCTTAAGTTAATTTTTTTCTATTTATTTAGGATATTTTTTATGTTATTTTTGTCATGTGTCAAATTTATCAAAAAGCCCTTTTGCATTTAAGATATATTTTGTTGGATTTTAACAATGATTTTGTTGAGATTTTAAACAGGTTTTTTGCTGAACAAAACAACTATGGTTTAAAAAATTCGATCAAATGAAATAAAATAGCAGGAATTTACATTTTTACTGTTTTATTTATAAGTAATCTAAATTTTTTAGTTTAAAAAAAATCGCCTCGTTTTTAAGAATAGACATGATATAATAAGAAATAATTTATATATTTTTTTACTGAAGAGCATTCGTTTAAAGTGTATTACTGCAATATTTCTTAGAACTACTTTTTTTGTTTTGTAATTTAGATATATACTTTTATAAATAATTTGTTCGAAATACATTTATTTAATTTCATATGGTAATAATTTTTTGTTAAACTTTTTAATAAATTAATCCCTGCCGTGCTAATTTTAACTGCTTTATGTCATTTATTGCATCAATTACAAAATAAAAGTAAAAGATAAACTTATTATTAATTAGAAATAAATTATTCTTTTTTTCTTATGATTTAAAATGATTAATCATTTTTTCAAAATTATGTTTTTCTTGTTATTTATTAGTAAAATGTATAAAATATTTAATAAGGAAGAATGATCAAAGATTTAAACGTAAGCTTACATGTTTTAATTGAATTAATTAGAAAATAAATTATAATTATGATATGTGCTTTTTCATAAAATATAAAAATGAGAGAATTTGGTCAGAATCAAAAGGGGAAATATAAGGGTGGGCTTTTTAGATATCAAAAGTATTAAAAATTACATAAAAGCAGCTGACTTTGATAATGATTTTTTAAAATTATCTTTAGAGCTTCATAGCAGAGAAGATAACCAATGATTTATAAAAAAAGTATAATAAATATGAATAAGAAAAGATTTACCAACATTTATTAGTGCTGTTAAACATTAATTTAACATGTAATATTTATAAGAACAAACTTTTTTTTATTTTTTCCTAATGCATATTTACTTATTTATGGTCATACAATAGCATTTAATTTCATTAAATTTTACATTTACAGTAAAAACTTTTTAGAAAGTGTTTAAATGTTTTTAAGCACTTATACTTTGAGATGTGTCAAACTTAAGAAAATGAGAATAGATCAAGGTTAGTTTTTTTAAATTTGTATCAAAGGTATAGAAATAGAATTTCATGCAGGTTTCCAAACCTTTGTAACAAAAAAAGTTGTTAACTTTAATAGGGAATATATAAAAATTTTGTAAAATTTTCACTTATTTTAGCAAATCTAGTTAAGAATTCTTTTATTTAGCAATACTATGATTTTTCAATCTGGAAGCCAAAATTTTATTTGATTTTTGTTTAATATTTGAGTATAAGTATGAAAGAATATAAAGATTTTTTAAAGGATTAAAATCAGAATTTATGATCATATTTTTATTATAAAGCATACAGGTTAAATAAAAATTGTAATTTGAAATGAAAATAGCATTAAAGAGTAATATAGCAATATATTTTGAAACAAAACAAAGATAAATTTAGTATTTTTTATTGTTATATGTCAGTATCTAAATTAATACAACGTTAAACCATAAAAATGTACCTTGTGTATATTTATTTGATAAAAAACAAGTATATCTTAAAAGAAGAATGGTGTAAAAAGAGAATCGTCTAATTGATCATATAACTATTCTTAAGTGAAAAAACAACTAATGCTGACAATTACATTAAGAAAGTAAAGTTTTAATCCGAGAAAGGTAATCTAACACTTTAATATTTAAAAATAAGAAAATACTGTTTGCAATACAAATTTTTTCTACGTCTTTATTTTGATTCAAAATACGAAACTAAGAAATATACTACAACACAATTAATGATAAAAGATACAATCATATAAATATTGAGTGTTTTTATAAAATGAGAATTTGCTCTGAAATTCATTTTTTCCATCTAATTTAAAAACTGATGTCACATTTTTGATACATTTATGTCTGTAAATAATTATTTTTTATGATTCAATATATCGAAAGGATTTTTGATTGATATTTAAATACAAAATTTAGAAAGTAGAGTAATTATTTCATTTACAAAAGTAGTTTTAGATAGAAAATTACTTAATTTTTGTTATTATCTTCAACCTTTATATTTTAGATTTTTTATGTTGACTAAGGATCAAAAATCCATCAAAGATAGGTCGCTATGCCTTCTTTATATTATACAAAATACTGCTCTTCTTTTACTTTCTAAATCCATCTCGTTCATTCTATTGACCACCTAACCCTACCTTATCTTGCAGGCTTTGTGTACAATATTTTTTATCTGATCACTTAAAAAAACATTCAAAAACAAATTTAATTATTCTTAAATTCTTATTATTCATAATCCAGTTCAGCAAGGTCTAACGATCTTATAGATTTTTACACTATATACAAATTATGATTAAGTATATAAATATTGACTAGATAGTCAATAAATATATCTTATTTGCTAAAACAATTCGCGTTTTTTTATATTTTTATTATAAAAAGCAACCAGTAATAATTTCGACTATAGTGAATAAATTCAGTCTAATGTTTGAGTTTGCACGCACTTCTTTTAGAAGTTTGTTGATAATTTTCGGCAAACTGAATAAGATTTTTCTACCGACTTTGTATAAAAAATTTCTAAACATCTTTATAATTTGTTAATGTAATCTTAATATAAATTCCAAATAATTCATTGATTTATATGAAGACATGCTTTTAAAAATTATCTGAATTTTAAACATAAAATAAGTGCGCAAGTTATATTCTTAAATTTATTGTTAAATAAAAAGCAAATTATTAGAAAAGAGCATTCTAAATACAGGCTATTATTCAACTATACATAATAAATGTAATTTTTTTATTGAGTTATAAAGAAAAACTTATTCTTTTTCATAAACAAAGTGTGCCAAATACACATCCTCCCATGCATATTTGATAAAAAAATCCATCTTTTTTCTTTTTACAAACAACCAACAATCCCGTAAAAGAAAATTTTTTTCTTAATCAAAATCATCCTCAGCTTCGTAATCATAAAATACAATATATTCGTCACAAAAATCACCAACTTTAAAGCAAAATAATTCTAATTTATCTGTTATTGTGTTTATAGGATCATTTAACAAAAGATAATCAAATCTTCTTATTTTGTAAAATGAATAATGAATTAATTTGTATCCATTAATTTTAGGGAGAAAAGGATCCTTTAGTTGCAATTTGAATAATCTTCTTTGCGTAAAAGGTGTTTCTATTGTAGAGCTTATTACGTTAAATTCATAATTCAAATTAAAAAAATAAGAAAAGGAACCTTCGGGAGCGTTCATACCTTCGACATTAGGGTCTTCGGTAATATTCTGAGTAAACTCAAACATTTCTTTCTTAATTTCCTTCAGAATTGAATCCTTTGTATTAAATCCTCCAGTGATGGCTTTTCTTCCATCCTCATAACAATAACTTACTTCATAGTAAGAATATTCATGCACCTTAAAAATAATTAAAGTATTCTTTTCTACTTTAATTACCTTCTTGTCAGAAAAATCTTTGTTATACAAAATTAATTCACCAGAAGGATAGTCTTCTAAATAATAAGTAAAAAAGTACTTACAACACTCAATTCTACCATCAAACTCTTTTCTACCATCTTGGCAAACCTTATAATGTCCCATATTATATAAAAAACAAAAGACAGTGTACCAATAATCTCTTTCTTGGTCAATTTTTGAAAATGTTTTATCCAAATTTTTGAAAAAAGAAGAGAAATTTTCATTTTTACTAATCTCATCTGAATGTTCTAACAAATACTTGTCTGTAAAATCAAGAAAAAAGAGAACATTAGAATATTCTTTGTAAACTTGTGTGTAATCTTCTAATGAAAGAAAGTTTTTTGTTATAAAATGTTCAAACGGATAATCAAATTTAATCATAGGGTTTAAAATTAAATGTTTTTTAAATTATTTTAATATTTTGTCATAAACCAAAGATTTTACTTGCTTGTTTTGAAGTTTTAAATCAAAATTAATGATTTATTAAAATTTAAAAAATAAATTAAAAAGTTAACAATTAAAATAATTATTAATTTTAATAATATTTTTATAAGAAATTTGTTGAAAGATAATTGTTTTATTTAATTGGTAATTCATTAAAAGTTTATAAAATTCTTTTTTATTTTAACAAAAATATTTTTTATGATTTCTTTTTCTTTGGTTTACTTTTAAGAAAATAAGAAAAAAATTTAGCAAATTTCATATCAGAAAGGGTTGGTCTGGTAGCTTTACTCTTCTTAACTCTCTTAAAAGTAATAATTCGCTTAGCAACAATTGCAAAATCAATCAAAATAATCAGAAAAAGACTTAAAAATACAAAAATAAGATTGTACCACCCATTACATTTCAACAGTCTTGTCAAATAGAAAGGATTATCCATCAAAAAATCATATTCTTCTTTGTTTTTAGTCATAAGATCATAAGCAGAGGATACAAGAGAAAGTACCTCAGGGCTCATCCTGGTACCATCATACAACTGTTGTTTCATCATTAATTCTCTCCATTTCTTTTTTATTGTACTTGTATTGGTGTTAATCTGTGAGATATTAAATAGTTCGTACAAAGTGCTGTATTTTGTTAATTTTAAAAGTCTTGCTTGGATGTGTTCTGCGTTTCTTATGGTTTCCCAAGAAAAACAGTTTATTATTGCATTTAACAAAAAAATAAACAACATTGGGGTAAAAATAAAAAAATTAATAAATAAAAAATATAATAAATTGATAAATAAAATAAAATATAATAAATAAATTGATAAAAAAATAAATTAATAAAAAAAAATTAATTAAATAAATTGATAAAAAAATAAATTAATAAAAAAAAATTAATAAAATAAAAGAAAATAAAAGAACGTAAAATAAAATAAAATAAAAAAATATGAAAATCGATAAATAAAATAAAAATTGACAAATAAATAAAATTTATAATTTTATATAAGAAATGGCAAATAAAAAATTAATAATTTCAAAAATTTAAATAATAAAAAAACATTATTTTTAAAAATATTTGAGGTTTTTTGATTAAAAAAAATCTTTTATTAATTTTAGAAATTTAATTTGAAATAATAAAAATAATTTTTTAAACCAATTAAAGATTTTTATATAATTTTAGAATCAAATATCTTATTTATGTTATCAAAATAAAAAAAGCTTAAAAAAATTTTTCTATTCTAAATGTGATATAAATCAAGTGATTAAATTTAAAAGGGGTCACAAAAATAAATTTTTAATTATATTGTAAGAAAATATGTGGATACAAGGGAAGTTATTTGACATTATAAGAGTGTCAATAAATTTTTAAATATTTATTTGAAAATAATAAAACCAAAGAGAATGGAGATAGAACCACCAAAGACAGACCAAGTAGAATAACCTAAATAAATCACTTAAAAACAAAGTTAATTGAATAATTATCTTTTATATAGTCACATGCCCAGTATACAAGAAAAGAAAGTGACTTAAAAAGTAAATTAAATGTCAAAAAGAAAAATTTATAAAAAACATATTTTATCAGAGAAATATTAAAATATTTTAATTAAAAGAAAAAATTTTGATATAAAAAATTAAAATTTATAAGATATTTAAACTACTTTAATGCATTAATAACTTTATGAGCCTTTAATTTTTATTTTATATAAAAGTGAAGGGTTGTGTGAGATGCTTATGGGAAAATCATAAGTTTTTCTTATATTTTCTTGTGATTGAATTAAATAGTGCCAGATAGAAATTCTTTATATCATAGACAAAGCAAGAAAATACTAAAATATCATTTTTATTCTTTAAATCCATTTATAATTATAAAATCATAACAAAGTTATAAAAAGATCAATGCTTAAATTAATCTTTAATTTTTTTTGCCAAATTTTGTAACTTTTTACAACTTAAAATATTTAATGATATACATTTCTTAAATTTATATGAAATATATTTTGATGTTATTTATATTGAACAAGAATGTTCATTTACTTTTTTTTGTTGCCTAGGGATTGGAAATCCATACGAAGATTTTTTCGCTATATCTTCTTTATAATTATTTTTATTTCTAGTCGACGGAAACATACGGATTAATATGTTTCTCATACTTAGGTAAAGCTCAAAATACTGCAAGCCTTTCATCCGCCAAAACCCACCCCGTGCACTCTATTGACTGCCTAAGTCTACCTTACCTTGCAATGTTCATTTAATAATTGAATATGTTTCTTTGAATAAAAGATAGATCAAATAAACGAATCCAATACAGCATCTAAAGATTAACAAAGTTAATTAAGATAAGTCAAAGTTTGTTAACAAAAAAGAATTCGTAAAAATGAATGATATTTTTCCTTAATTCAAACTTTTCACATTCTTACAAAACAAATAAAATTGTATAATTAACTAATAAAAAATTAATTTTTAAATCAAAATTTAATTTTGTAGATGTATGAAATAGTGTTAAATTTTTGATAGCTTTACAAATCTAAATAATGATCCAGTAATATATTTCTATCTAAAATAAATAGTAAATCGTAATAAACAAAATTTTACAATTTTTAAATGTAATAAATATCTATAATCTTTATTAAAAAACTGTTCAGAAGGCGTTTGGAATATTTGAAAGTTCGAAAATCTTACTAAAAACTCAAAAAGTTAAAACTCTTTTATATTTGAACCAATCCCATGACTTGATTAAATATTTAAAAATTTTTATTTAATTATATATCATTCTCTTCCTCTAAATTTATGCGACAAATTAAACATTATTTTTATGATTATCTTCTTATCATTTTAAATACTTTAATAAAGTAATATCAAAAACTTAATAAACAAACACTATTTTGATATTTATAACTATTATATGTTTAATTTAAATAAAATGATTCTAATTTTGACTAAATTTTATTTTATAAAGTTTTACTTTTAAATATGCAAATGTTTGTTACATTTTTTTATTATGTCAAAAAAAAACTTAGAATTATCTATTAGGGGAAATTATTTTTTTAAAATTAAAAATAAAAATTTTTTTGATAAAATTAAATTTCAAAACATTCTTATCGCAATAAAAAAATCTATAAATTATTATAAAAAAATCTCAATACCCATGAGATATAAGCCATTAATTTTTTTATATATGATTACGTTAAGCCTTACTTCATTGAAAATAAAGATTGCTGGCATGTCTATTGAATATATTAAAAATGAATCAGATCAGAAAAACATTGTTCAAAATAATTCCGAAAAATGTTATACTAGTTTCAAGACAAAACACGACATAGTTTTTCAAAATTGTATACGTTATTACAAAAGCAACTTTAAAAATGTTAAATTTGAAAAATTTTTAGAGATGTTTATGACAGCAAAGAGTAAATCTAAAATTATTTTAGATACATATACAAAAGAAAGATTTGAATTATGGTCTAAGGAAATTGTGGATTGGAAACCAATCATGGATATTTTTATGTTCTTAGGAGTGAAATTTCAAAATAATTTTTTGTTTAATGCAGTTTATTACATGAATAAATTTGAAGAAAGACCAATTCGCGGAAATGAATTTATAAACTATTTCAAATTCGATTATATTGAGAGTGTAAAAAAGGGAATAATCTACTTAATAAATGAATGCTATAAAGACACAAGAGAAACTTTATATGATTTGCAAAAGAATAAAAACAGTTTAAACTTCTCAATTTTTGAAAAGTATTTGAATGGGTTTGAAGATGATAACAAAAAAATATTTGAACCGAGAGAAGTAGATTATTTGAGGAAATTTAGATTACCTAGTAGTTTACGGGATAAAAACACCAGAACGAACATGGATTATAATATCCATTTGTATTTATTTGAATTTATTTTTGCATCGTCAAAATCAAGAAATACACTTACTTTATTCCCAGAGCTTTTGCTTTACAGAATAAAATTTAAAGAAAGTTTAACTCTTAGAAGTATACGAGATGTACATCATTTAATTACGTTTATAATTTTTAAAGTAGAATCAATTTTATTATTTTTATTCAAGGAAGAAATAAATTTGAAAAAAGTTATGTATATACCAAAATACGTTGCAATCATAATTGAAAGCGTTGTCCTAACTGGAAGATGTTTAATTTTAAAGAATCTTAAATGTCAAAAAAGTTATTGTGATGAACTTAAAGAAAATTATAAATATTTTGAATTTTTGGCTTATATTTCTTTCCTAAAAATTGGTGGTGTTGACTTGATTGCTCAAAATTAATCCCCCAAATTCTCTATCACATTAGATTTTTATAATGCTAATGAAGCAGATCTGGCAGCGTTAATTAATTAAAATATATATTATAAGCTGTAAATAATTTCAAAATTTTACTTATTTGTTTAAATACTATAAATTATATATTTTTTATCTAAACAGAAATCTGAAAAATTATTTTTTTTTACTGTATCAAAGTCATGAAGTTTAATTTTTTTAATAAATTCCTTACCTGCTCTACCAAAATTCTACTTTCTAACAAAAAACAAATGAAAAATGTTTGTAAAACAAATTTATTTTGTATTAATTTCTACATTATTAGCAGACACTATAATTAAAATTTACTCTCATAAACAAAACAAAAATTTATATATGTTTTACTCATACTTTTTTTGTGGTGTTTTTACTGTAATATTACCATCAGGAAGAATATATACCGAAATTTAGATAATGCTAATGCATTTGAGTTTTTTGTAATAAAATTAAACAATCATTCAATAAGACTTCGTATTGTAATTTTTTATTTAAACACAAAATCTACAATAAGATCTTTAAATATTTTTATAAACCTATTATAATAAATAAGTTAATTAATTAATTCGTGGATAGAAAATATTAAATAACGTTTTACATTTTACGGGGATAGAAATTAAAAACATTTTTAAGTTTTTTATCTTTATAAAAAATTTTATGCAGGATTATGACTAATTTAAAAATTTTTGATAGTTTTATTAGGATAAATAAAAAATCCTATCTATTATATAAACAAAACCCACTAAAATAATAATTTTTGTAAAAGTTTATAAAGCGAAATTTCGTTTAATACTCTGTTTATAAGAGGCGGTTTTGTTTTATTTTTAAAAATTTATTTTAGATGGAAAAATGTTTTTATGCTTAATTTTTTAATTTTAACATATAAAATTTTATAAAAGAGCATGTGAAAAATCAGTTTCTATTTTATTTTAGTCTTAAGAAAAAAATTTGCACAATATAAAAATGGGTTTTAAATGTATAACTAATTAAAGCATCAAATATATTCTTTTAAAAATACAATTTTGCTAACTTATCCAGCAATATATCGTAGTCTTATTTTAATAATTAAATATTTTCTATTTTTAATGATTCTACGACATACGAAGAATTATAATAAAACCTACTAAGCAAAATGATGTTATCACCAAAAAAACATACAAATATTCATCAGTTATTTAATAAAATAACATAAAATGTGAAACAGAACCTTATTATTAAGATCAAAGGATCTAATTCAAATAGCATCAACAATTTTTTTATTTATTGGCATAGATCTTAAAGGACTTGGAAATAATTTTTATTGATTAGAGTCGATTTTTATAATAAAAGAAAGAGAGTCTGTATTTGCAAATAAGAAACGAGTAATTGTAGAGAACTGTATCTCTATATCCGGATTATTTTTAGGACATTCTTTGATCCAGAGTTTGAAAGAATAGATGAGGGTCAAAGACAATTTCGAACTATGATTAGCTGTTTCTTGTCGTGCAATAAAAAATTTTTTCTTGAATATCACACGTGATCTTTGTTGTCTAGGGATGTGAACCCATATAAAGATCTTTAAATATATCTTATGTATAAAATATAAACACCAGCCATAAAAAACACACGGTTAGTATGTTTCTTTTTAAATAGGTATAACATAAAATATTGCGAGCCTTTCACCCGTTAAATTAGAACACTCTATTGCTCTAAAGGAATTAAATTTAGTTTGACTCAACGTGTATAAATGTCAGCACATAGTAATTTTTGAGTTTCCCTAACTAAAACATTTACTTTTTTGAGGCAAAATAGGCAATTTTTCATAAGTAATCTTCCTATCCGATAGTTGACGTTCTCTATTTTCTAAATAAAATTAAAACCAAAGGAGGCCATTCACATGCCATAACTGCAAAATAAAATAGCTGATGTCGATTGTCAGTAATTTAGGAAAAGTATTTTATTGTTTCCTAGGGATGGGAAAACCATACAAAGATCTTTTATTTATCCTTTACATATAATATAAATACCTATTCACTAAAGATACGTATAAAAACATGCTTCTACATAACTATGTTATACACACGATAATGTAAGTTTTTCAAAAGCCGAGACCCCTCTATACACTATATTGACAGCCTAAGTCGACCTTAACTTGCAGGCTTTGTTTTTAGAAGTATTGAATTCCTTTCGCCTAGATAACAAGAAAATGTATCGCTTTGCTACAACCTCTTCAAGGTATTATACTATTGTTAGAATATCTCCCTTCTATCATTTTAATATTGTTAGCAAAACTCTACTGTATCGTTACATAACTTTCTTCCCAAGATACAGTCTGCGTCAGCACTTAGACATCTATCTGGCAGTTAACCGTTTAAAAAAACATTTAGGTATACCACTTCACTGTTGACAAATCAGTAAACAAATGTTTGAGTGTTCTGTAACATTCTTATTGCAACAAATGCTTTTTTTAAAATGTGTTCAATTACTCCTCACACACAAGACCACTTTCTTTTAGAAAATATTTCAGTCAGAATTTGTTACTACAAAGATACCTCCTCTACATTAAGGGAATGTTACCACAGATACGTTAATGCTAGATTTCTTAAAGATTGAATGGACCAAAAAAAGAGATTATTGATTCATAATACTTTCTAAGAAAATAATTGTCACTGAAAAACCATTGTCATTTAAAAGTATATATATAAATGTTTAAATTTATGACAATTACTTACCAAACCTACTGAAAAAGTAAACGAGCGACTTAAGGTCGGGACATATTCGATTTTAATCATGCGCAGTTTTCAATTTTTATTATGAGTAGTTTTAGTAAAGTTTCTGTTTAAAAACCCCCTCTATGGTTCTTATTTTAATTTCAGCGAAAAAAGACAAATATCTTAGAACAAACTGAATAAAATTCAAATTCTCACTTTAAAATAATAAGATTCTATGAGTAAATTACATTTTATGGATGCTAAGTCCTAAATAAAGAAAAAAACCTTAAGACTATAAAGATCATTTATATCATAAATTGACTAACAAATCAAGAAACAATACTTTTAAGTTTTTTTTTATGACTTAACAAAGAAGTCTTTTAGATACAAAAATATTTTAATCTGATAAAATAAATACAAACTATAATCTTTATTCTCTATCCATAGAAGTTAAAATCTAACATAAAAACATTCCCGCTCCTCTCCCTAAACCTTTGCAACACAATAGAACATAATAAAGTGATTTTACAAAGTTACAGCTTGCATTTGATTATGATAATATTCATCTATTACACTTGGATATAGACAATGTTGATTTATTTGATTCAAAAAATAAAAGTAAAAGTTAAAATACGATTGCCGGAAAAAATAGAAGGGCTAGAAATTTATGGTTAGAATGAATTTAGTTTTATAATAAAATAAAAAATTTAAATCAAAAAACAGCTGAAGTAATTTGCAAGTACTGCAAGCGCGAGGCTTTTAGCTGGTAAAAACCTACCCTTTATTTTTAAAAGTCCAAAGATAAAGTAACAGATATTGTCGTGATGAGGGTTAGGTTATGAACTTCTAGAAAAGAGATAATTTAAAAATAATTAATTTAAATGAACCCTACTTTACTGAAAGATTTTAATTCAACAAACAAACACCCAGAAACCTACGTCAATATGATTATCAATCAACTTAATATTTTTAGATAACTTAAATATGTTAATTATATGAAACTATTTATGAATTTTCATATCTTAGTGCTGTTTTAAAATAACAATTAGTCAAATATCAAATTTTTCAAGATTAGAAAAAATATGAATGTAGTAACCTGCAAAATAATAATTTAATTAACAAATTAATTTTAAGAAAATGTTTTACCCACAAGCATGTGTGATCCAAAAAGAATCAAGTTGAATAAAATTTCAAAAAAAATAATTTTATAAAGTCTATTTATTTAATAAATATCTTATTTAAGTTAATGCCACACAAAGCATGAGAATAAATAATATTAGAATTTTTTATTATAAAAAACATAATTAAGTAAACAATATTTATCACTAATAGTATACATAAAAAGTAATATTTGTGAATTATAAAATTGTAGAGATTAAAGTTTTCTGCAGAATTCTTTATAAACAATTTTTTTTTATTTTACGTAATAAGTTTCTGATAATTGACTTTTATATGTTGAACAATTACCATAGAGCAAGCTACCTGTGGGTAACCTTCTATTAGATTGTACAAAGAAGGTTTTATTTAGAAATAAGTTGTTTTTATTTTTAAGGCTTTTTTCTTTACTTTTCATCTTCGAGGTATTTAAATATTTTATTATAATTGTAATATGTTAAATTAAATTAATATGATATATCGTGGTAGTTATGGAAAATACAATAGAATAAAGGCGATTTAAGAAATTGTCTAACTAATGTCAAAGATATATAAACACAAGAAAGGGGATATTTTTTCCTTAGTTTCCTCACGAAACATTAATGGATAAAAGTTAGAAATTTATATTTCTAATTTTCTTAAATACAAGCTCTTTGAACAGAACAATAATAGTAAAAAAATTGAGACCTTGATTCTTTCTACAATATGAATTCCCAATCTTTATCAGAAAAATTCAAAATATACTTTTTTTTTATCTCAGAAACAACAATGTTCATATATTATTAAAAAGCGTGAGACAATAAATATAAATAGTGAAGCCTATATAAATATGGGTAATTGTGTTTTTAATAACAATAAAAAATAAACAAAATATAGAGGTTAAATGACTGATACTTTCCTGCTTTTCTAGAATAAAATATATTTAGAATACATTTATTTTTGTAAGACATCCTTTTATTCAAAAATTTCTTTAAATACTTTTTCAAATCACCTTTTCCCTGAAAAGAAAATTACATAAACCAGTGATTCCTTATCTGTTTTGATATTTACACCTCACCAACAACTATAGAATTATTTTGAGGGTATCTAAAGAACCTTTAGATCTCAGAATACCATGGTGCAATAAAAAATAGGTAGTTAAAAGAAAAATGATCACTTGTATTGTTTAGCAACAATATTTTATTTATGCAATGAAAAATATAAAATGTCAGATAACTTAATCTTAAAGTTGCTTATTTTTTCCTCAAAAAATATAATTAAATCTTAACATATGCGAAAACGAAGATATTTTTAATTACCATAAAATTAAAATTTTTTCAAAAACAATAAAATAATAGGTAACTGTGTTATTTTTTATTTACGAAAACAAACCTAATATGTATGCTTCTAGTTATAGATTTATACCATAAATTTTATAGACTAAAATTACTAAGATGATACTTTCTAAATCATTATATATAAACAAAAAAAGATTATTTAACCATGCCTTTCTCATCACAAAATAATAATTTAAAAAATACTTTTAATGATTCTTTTGAAATTAATTGTTAAACCAACTATTCACAGGCGTTTGTAGTCATGAATATAAACCAATAATTAATTGCGGGCTTTTGTTTCTTTCTATATTCACACAGATTAACTGATTTGCTATTATTTGGTCATTTAGATTTTTATGTTTTTAAGAAAAAAGATTAATTTTTTTTTACATAATTATAACTGTTATTCTGAAGTTTTTTCTACTAAATTTTTTACTAGATATGTAATACAAATAATGGATTTTTTTTTGATGATACTTTAACAATGTATAGTTTAATTTATATTTTTGTTAGATAATTTTATAAAAAACTGCTTCTTAATTTCATAGGCATAATATTCTGTCTTTAGTTTTTTTATTTAGCTTAGTTTTGTATTTTATACAATAGGGGGTGTCACAATAGTTTTTATTATTCAAAAATGAGTATTAAGCTTGTTAATTATTTTGATATTCCTTTGTAATCTGAAAAAATTCTAATTATGTTGACAAAAAAGTATAAAATCATAAAAATTGTTGTTTATTCTAAAGTCTAATCAAATATTCTTTATTTATTTTTGCATAGATTTTAGATTGAACACATTTACTCAAAAATGCAAATTTATCTCACAAACAAATGATGCTTTTTGAATAACTTCTATAATGCCACATCCTATTAGATTTGTATTAATGTATTTTATTGAATTTCGTTTCGCAGAGGCAATGGCAGAAGTCGCTTTTTGTCTGAAAAATTTTTACAGAAATCAAATTCCGTGATAATGTTAATAACTTTGTTTATTTAAATTATTGCATCAAGATACCTTTGATTTATGACGAATATCAATTTCTCTTTGTAAAATTTCATAACTTTCATTATAAAATGCGCCATTTCTATGTAATACACAGTATAACTAAGATTAAACAATTTTATAATCTAATTTTCATTTCTTTTGCTGTGGTGATTTAGTATTTTATTTGAAAAGTAATACTGTTTCTAATCGTATGCCTTTAACAAGCTGAATAGGTTTTGAGAGCAATAAAGCCAGCAAAGCATAACTTAAAGATATTCTGCCATAAAAATAACAAGATAAAATAAAATATTATTATCTAAAATATATTTATCGAGGAATTTTATACAGCACTAAAATTCTTCCTAAATATTACAATATAACCAATTAAAAAATACTGCTAGAAAATATAATAAGAAATGATATAAACACATTGAAAAAATAAATTTTATTGTAAATGTCATCCATGTTTATAATAAAATTTAATTTATAATTTTATTTTAATTTTTTGCCAATGATATTAAACCATTATTCTTATGACTAAAATTCAATAAAAACAAATCTAAATTTCATCTAAAAAATTCTTTTTGATTTATAATTAAACTCTACCATACAAAATTATATAGAAATTAAATTCTTACTTGGTTATAAAAAAATATTCCTTTCTGCAAACAAAAAATAATTTAATGAGCTTATCTGTAATTTGAAAATTGAGTTTTTGAAGAAATAGATTAAAAACACATTTGCTAACATTAGACTAATATTTAAAAAATTTTAACATAAAATAAGTATTTTTGTTCTTTTAAAATGTATCATATATTGTAGCAGAACAGAATATCAATAAAAAATAAACAAATTTTTTTTTAGTTTTAATTTACCACATAGAACATTTTATATAGAAAGTAAGAGACAATACTCAAATCAAAACAATTATATTATATTAGAAAAAAAAAATTTTTATCTAACAAGCCTTTTCTTTGATTATTATAAAGAATCTTAAAATTTATCTAAAAGTATAATAAACCCCTTTAAAAACAAATTAATCAAATTATATATTTTTTATGAATTTAGAACAAAAGGATCTTCAAACAAACATTATATTATGAAAAGCAATTTGTAGTTTTAAATGTGAGATCAATTAATATTTTACAGAATAATGTCAATAAAAGCCTATCTCACATTTTCATAAAGATTAGAATTGTGACTTGAAAACTACTTATCATTGATTAATTAATTGTAAAATAGCTTAATTATCATTCGTTAAATTGATTAATGCACTTTTATATAGAAAATTTCTAAAAACTAAAACTATAAAAGACGAAAATTTCATCCCTTATGAATTTCATTAAGTACGTGATGATTTTTTTGACACTCTTTGGTATTTTCATGTGTTATTCATTAGGAATTTTCATGAAAAGGAATAACACCCAATTGATTGGAGGTATGTACAGCATTGAAGACGACAATAAACAACAGTTGATGCCTATAATGGAGAGTAAAAGGGTTAAGAGAGGGTTTTTAAGAAGAAAAGTTTCTAACAGTAATGCAATTAATACACCTAAGATTACTGATTTACCAGAAATTACTACTCTTTCGTATGAAACTACTACCTTTTTGCCTGAAACCTCCACCTTTGAGGGGGTCAGATTATCTGAAGAGGCAAAAAGTTATAATTTTCGATTAACAAATGAAACCTTAAAAACCTTTTCTTCAGACTTTATTTTATATCTTAAGGTTATTCCAAGTTTTTTTAATTCTACCCATTTTCAAGATTTTTTGCATAATGAATATGAAGAGATTATATCAACGGGAAGAATAAACAATAAAAGTATTGAAGAATTCAAAAACAAGACTCTCAAGGAAGCAAAGGAACTTGAAGATTTTTATGAAAATCAAAAACGAATACTTGTTCAATTGGTGAAGAATATTGAAGAAACGCAAGGCAAAATAAATAAATATAATGATAATGGTCTTAATACTCTTTTATACAGTGGTAAAGATTATTACAAAAGAGAATCTCATTATATTTATGGTCTTTTTCAAAGAGAAGTAGATTGTCTTAGGGAGATAGACTATCGAATAGCAGGTGCTGCTTCCAATATGGCGTCTACACACATATGGATTAAGAATATGATGAATTTTTTTTTGGAAGATAATATGTATAGGGTCAATAGGAAACTTAAGAATAAAATCTTTGAATTTGTTAAAAATAGTCGAATCCGCGAAAACCATCCTCAAATAATACCCCCAAATATTTATTTAAAATTGAAAAGACATTCTAAAATTCAGGATATTGATACTGATTCTAATGTAGACAGAGAAGAAATTAAAGAATATCAACATAAATTTGATGCATACAACAGAGAGGTTATAAACTTGTGCAGAAGCATTTCATCAACTATCTTACATTATGAAAGCGCAGATAACCCTATTGAATGTAAGTTAAATCAAGCGATTAATGGAAATGATGGTATTAACCAAGATGATTAAATTTATTGGTTGAATTTTTTATTATTATATAAGTTAGTTTTAAACATGAATTTATAATTCTTTTAATATTTTTAATTTGCACAAATAAATCATCAAAAAAGATCTAACTTTTTTAATATCGAATTTACAAATAACGTTAGTTTATAATTATTTAATATTTAAGATTTTTTTAAGAATGGTTTTGATATTTTGTTTACAAAAAATGTATTAAATTTTTAGATTTTTTTATTTAGAGCACATTTTAAAAATAGATATTAAATTTATTGATGTAAAAATAATGTAGTGTAAGATTTTTAAGTTATTGAGATTTTAAAAGAAATTAAAACAAGTTAAAAAATGTATTTAAAAGTAATTTTATTTTATTAGTATATGCTGTTTGTGTTTAGATAATTTTATCTTAAAACATAAAAAAGTCTTAAAGTTAAATATTTTTATATATGTCTTATCTTGTAAATTATTATATCTAATTAAAATGAAAATTTTTATTTTATAAAAAAAATATTATTTATACAACACTGATTTTGAATTATTTTAGAGAAACATAAGTATTTTAAAAAAAACTTTGCAATAGCTAAATAAATA
>JAOTAV010031281.1:0-20058 GCA_026546445.1 Cyclargus thomasi
ACTTCACGTATTTAGTGTCACGTGACTGCTGACTGGCTGGAACTTGGCTGGGAATAAGAAGTCATAATAACCCCCCTAATATATGCTATGCTACCTGCCCGTCCGTCACCAACGCTCAAAATGCAATTTTCGTTGTCCTTTGTAATAGTTAAATAAAAAGCATTGTAAAAGTGTTAGTATTTAATGTAATCTAAGTAGCGAGCTGTATGCAAACTACATTCTAGGGCTTGCCCTTGGTAAACCGTATACAGATTACAGTCATTGCATGTACACTAACTACGTAGGAGCGGAATATTTTAATAATATACCGAAAGTGTGCCTGTCTGTCTATAAACTACTGAAGCGAATTTAATGTTTGTTATGGAAATACTTTGAGTCCCTGGAAAGGAATACACATTACGTTCTACGAGCAATTTCATGACATTGCAAGCTTGGTATCCCAAAAGAAAAAGTTGTATGTAAAATGCGAGATATTTATAATATTTAACCTTGCCCCGAGCCTTTTGTTTAAATTATTTCTTTATTTAAATTTTAAGCCACAAAAACGAATAATGTTGCCAACGACTACTTTTGTAGAAAATTAAATTTAAATATGGAACAGGTGCTGAAAATCGAACGATCGAGGCGACGAATTCTGACGAATTAACGCTTTTTGTTTGTCAAAATATTTGTCATACCTGTCACAGCACCATCGCCATATCTTTCAAGCAGTTTTTATGGAGTCTCATAAATATATTAATTAAGTATGTTATAGCAAACACCGCGGCAGGTGGTCTACATTAAACTAGATTTTTATTGCAGAAAATTAAACGTAATAATGGGATAACGCGAAATATTAATGGAGGTATTAAAATGTAAATGGCAGTACAAGTTCGTGTACAGCTCGTGTACATCATATTTTATGATTACATTAACATAGTAACGAGCAAAACATATAGGAAAACTGTATGTCAAATGATATACTAAGATACGTGTCTCTTGTGCGGCTGGTGCGTTAGTAATTACATCACATGGTTCTATTTTCAAATGGCAAGGAGTCTAAACAAATCTATCTACCTACCAGTAATTTTAGAATCATTATTCCTCATAAACAATAACGTAACCTAACTCTTTGTACTTTTGTGCTAAAATGGAGATCACCCTTACGGCTAAGGTAAGCATAGTGTAAGACCTTCCGCAGCCGCGGCACGCGTGACCGACGATTTGAAGAATGTGGCCAAAATGTGGCTGGATGAGGCCTGCCTAAGATAGGGATGTTTTTATTAAAAAGCTCTTGTCCCTGATATTTATTCGAGGGATATATGCACAATCAGAGAAGTTGAAAGTGATATAGATCGTGGGTCTAAGTAGTTTGGTTGGTTTATGTCAAACTCAGTCGACAGATAACGACTTACATGGAGTTGACATATTTCGACCTAATGACGTAGGTCCGTCAACTGGCTCTCTTTCAATTTCCTCTATTATATAATATTATAATATTAACGATAGTCTACTCAATTATGTTCTATTTAAGTTTTCATTATTGTTAGTCTTTTTAACATCTTTTATAATCCTAATACAATATACCAAATAATCTTCTTTTACGTCTAAAAATTTCTTTGATGCTATTTATATTTATATCTAGTCCTATTTTCATTTCCAGATCATATTTTAGCCTCGAATATATTGGACATAGATCGGGATGGTTGGCGATCATTGCGGGAGGCCTTCGTTCAGCATTGGATGCCGATAGGCTGATTATGATGTTGATTACAGTTTTGATTGTTCTTAACAAAAGTTTATGTATTAACAGATTTTATACTAGCGCTTTTGACCGCCTTATATCGACTAAAAACTTTAAATTTACAATTTACAGCTGATACAAGAATCCGCTCGTAGGGTTAACCTTAGAGTACCAAAATTTAGGCCTCGGATTAGATATTAATAGATCCAAGCGTCTCTATTTACTGCATTATCAATAAGTATTAATCGATAAACGTTGATCTAATCGCAGTTCGGGCTACGTGATGAATGGAGATTTCCACGTTATCTGCCGTCTATACGAATGTCTATACGAATTCCACGCAGCGTCCTGTAAGACAGACTGGTGTGACGTGAGCTACATGTTAAACAGATTATGGAAGCGACTTTAAAAATAATTCCATAGGCCTTGTAAAACTGTTAGGACGGACAAAGTTAGGCGTCAGAATTCGATATTCAAAAATTCTACCAAAACTCCCAGTGTTGCTATTTTCCAAAGTTTTTTTTATAGCATTAATATATTTCTTCATAATTACGTGATATATTTATAGCATTAATATATTTCTTCATAATTACGTGACTTATTTCTAATATTTCAATTTTCTGTACATATTAAAAATTTCATTTACCGCTGCAGTTTACGAAATAAATTTTTTTTATGTTTTAATATAATAGTTTTGAAAGTTTTCATTAAAATAAATCTATACTTATAATGTAAAGCTAATGAGTTTGTTTGTTTGAACGCGCTAATCTCAGTAACTACTGGCCGGAATTGAAAAAATATTTTTGTATCGTTTAGTCCTTTTATCGAGGAATGCTATAGGCTATATAACATTACGCTAAGACCAATAGGAGCCGAGCAGTTATCAATAAATGGTGTAAAAAGGGGATAATAATATAAAGTTTTCACGAGGACGTAATCGCAGGCAACAGCTAGTTATTTATACACAGGGCACGCCGAAGGGAAATGCTAGTATGATTCTGTCAGTTCTGATGGCTCAGGTAATACGTCAGTGGGTGTGTATTGTGGGCACTGACGGTAACTTGTACTGTTAATGGACTATCTATGTTCGTGACATTATGCGTATTGTCATCATTCGAGAAAGTTTTAGATTATTCGACAAAGCGGGTAAAGGTACAATTCCGATCAACGCGACAGACAGCCGCGGTCTGCGACACACAATAGCCGTGTTCGAAAGCGTTTTTGACGCTGTGAAATTTTATACTGCGCAGTCTAAAATTTTTGTGACGTTATCACGGCAGCGCATGCGTATAAGAGATATTGCGCGCGCACGCACGCATTCAAAAACGCTAGCGAACACGGCCATTAACACAAATAAAACGCCACTTCACATACGTTATCGGTTTCATTTTGCTCTACGCCCATACAAAGCAGCGGTGTCATGTGAGGCTAGATCATTAGAAAAACCTCCTTTCTTATGTCATAAAGTGGCATTTTTTATGTGTCGCGGACGCTGGCAGCAAGAATCGGAATGTCAAGTAAGGTTTTTTGATCAATCCTTACTAATATTATAAATGCAAAAGTGTGTTTGTTTGTTTGTTTGTTTGACCTTCCTTCACGCTCTAACGACGCAATCAATTGACTTGATTTTTGGCATAGAGTTAGTTGAAAGTATGGACATTGACATAGATCATAGGCTACTTTTGGTCTTGGAAAAATATTACGTTTTTGAAAAAAATGTATCTTTACAAATTTTTGAACTTCACGCGGACAAAGCCGCAGGCAAAAGCTATTGTATTATAAAATATAGAGTACAAAACTTCACACTACTTTTATCGGGGACATATACGAGTATAGTACTTGTACAGCGGACACTGAGCTTCCGTTAAGGTTCAGTTACACGGGTCCTGGAGTCGGCGATTAAGATGACTGGGTCTAGATTACCTGAGGCCTGGTGCATGTAACACGACACTTTATGATGCATACGGGAGCCATGATGAGAGTTAATACATTCTACGAATTGTTTTTAAAAGAGATTCCTTTCCATTACTTGGGTATCGGGTTGAGCGTGACATTGTAGGTTATAACTTATAATATTTTTAGATTCTGTCTTACTGTTCTGTCATAAGCTGAGTGGTCACTTGGAGTTTTGGCGGGATGTGAAGAAAGTAATGTTGTATTTTTGTATCTTCTCGCTAAATTTGTGTTGTTTCGGGCTTTAATGCGTTACATATTTGTTAATGTTAATGTTAATGTTAAATTGTTGTCATTATTGGTAACTACTTATGAGAGGATAGTTATGAACTACAGTAAAATGCACCCCACGCTTTTTACTCTGAATTGAACCATTGTGTTAATAACTTAAATTTTATTATAATTTTATTTTGTGGTGATTCATTATGATTGATTGTTTCATCTGCAACTATAGTTACATTAAACTCTTTGCTACCAAAAATATTTTCTAGTTTTTAGTTCAATTTTCAATAAAAGCGTGTTTTTTAGTTTTTTTTAACTATAATTATTTATTATTATTATAGATTCATCAGTGGCAGCGCAGAAGTTTAGTCGTAAAGAAATAAAATATACATGTAACGTTCGATTACGATGTTAACCATGGGTAAACACTATGTTTACTTATTACTACTGAGATATTTAACCGGCCAAGTGCTAGTTGGACTCGCGCACGAAAGGTTCCGTGCCAGAAATGAGTTAATAATTCAGAAAACGTCTTTCTCAAAGTTGAACAGCTTCAAATGGTCACGGAATATCAAGTGATAGCACGATGTAGACGTACGGCTGCGCCATCTAGAATGATTAGAACGAAACCGTGAAAAAAAACACGTTTTGTTGTATGAGAGCTACTCCTAAACATTTAATTTATTTTGTTTTTAGTATTTGTTGTAATAGCGGCAACAGCAATACATATTCTGTGAAAATTGAAAACTCTCTAGCTATTACCGTTCTTGAGAAACAGCCTGGAGACAGACAGACTGACAGACAGACAGACGGTCAGACATCGAAGTCCTAGTAATACGATACTGTTCTTACCCTTTGGGTATGGAACCCTAAAAGTTGTGTTCGATGTTCTAGTCCACTTACAAACTTGAAATATGAATCTCAACAAAATATCAGTAACATTAAACGTTTCTACCTTCCGATCACACGGCGAAATCAGCTCGTAAAATATTAAACAATTTGTCTGTAATTTATTGTATCACATGAGCTGTGTTTTATTCAATAGCCTCACAGCTGGATGTTTAAACAAGTATAATTCAATTTGTTTAAACAATTCCAGTAATAAATTGTTCATTTAATATCAGAAGCTTTTACAACATACGATTTGCCTTAAATTACTGTTTTTTGTTTAATACGATCAAAGCTCAGTAACTCATTACATCCATGAATTAATTGTACAATAAGAGAAGCTTAAAGAGATACAGATCGTGGATCTCAGTAATTTGGTTGGTTTTATGTCAAACCCAGCCGCAGATCACGATTTACATAGAATTGACATATTCCTGCCACATTGCGTAGGTCCGTCAACTGGCTCTCTTTCAATTTCCCCCATTATACCTAATTTAAATGCATTCAAAATTCAATTTTTGGGGTACCGTGCCCAAAGGATAAAAACGGATATTACTAAAACTTCGATGTTTTTCCGTCTGTCTGTCCCCAGACTGTATCTCAGGAGCGGTAATAGCTAGAGAGCTTTTTCACAGAATATGTATCTGTCTTGCCGCTATATAAATATGAGGGGCTCTCATATAACAATCGCGTTTTTATTTACTCGATTTCAATAATGTCTACAGATAGGTGTTTGAAATTTTCACAAAACACAAATTTTTATCTATACTTTACTATTCAGTAATAAAATTTAAAAAATAATAATAATTAAGGTGGGCTCTGATAAAAAGCACAATTTTTACCTATGTTTACTCTAATATATGGTACGGAAACTTTCGTGTGCGAATCCTACTCGCACTTGGCCGGTTTTATTTAATTGAATAGTTAAGGAATGAATTAATATAAGAAGTAAAGAAGTAAAAAGCGAATAAATTAATCACATTTCCGCGTAAAAAAATATTTCTATTACATGGAATTTCGGGGATTAAATTACTACTTACTTCTTGAAACAAACAATTTTACAAATATCCATACTAATATTATAAATGTGAAAGTACGTTTGTCTGTGTGTCAACTCTTCACGCATAAACCGCTGCACAAATTTGGCTGAAATTTGGCATCCCCGTAGTCCCGGAGAAGTATATAGGATACTTTTTATCATCATTTTTCTTTATCAAAAATGTGCGATTCCCACGCGACAAACGGATTGCGGAGTTGCGGGCATCATCTTGTATTCCATAAATTCTCCAGAATCCACATGAATTCCCCAGAACAATCGTATCGTATCCGTATGTCGTATACTGTATACGGATACGATACGATTGTTCTGATCGTACAGTGTAAGACGACTAGCGAGTCGACACAGCAGCCTCAGCGGGCGGGCTGGGGCGAGCGATCGATCGCTACACCTTGCTGCCCACGCGACACGTCGCGACACGGCCGCCGGCCGCGTGACGTCACACGACATACCTGCGACAACTAGTCTCTTTACAATTTACATGGGAATTTGGATACGGAATGATTTAAAAATTGTTTTCGTAGGGATAGTTAAAAAAGTATTTTTTGAGTTTTTTTAAGTTTGACGGCGACGGTCTTAAATCAGAGCCTATAATATAATAATATCTATGGACGCTTTACACCACGTCAGTCTGGCCGAGTGGCGAGGGACTTGTGTTACGGGTACCAGACAACGGAAACATATTTAATACTT
The DNA here is from genome assembly GCA_026546445.1 of Cyclargus thomasi. Lineage (NCBI taxonomy): Eukaryota > Metazoa > Arthropoda > Insecta > Lepidoptera > Lycaenidae > Cyclargus > Cyclargus thomasi. The sequence goes on from JAOTAV010031281.1 coordinate 6,537, forward strand.
TTATACTATGCACATATTTAATACACTACTCTTTATTCTACTACTTCCTACTCCTCCTATCTTCTTCTGATTAATTTCGTTGCGGGACCCAAGGCAGATTTAGCAAGTCCCTGGGGCTCCCTGATATCATATCAAAGGGTTTTCGTGGTTGGATACTGCTGTCGATCCTGGCGACACAGGAGATGGAGTGCTGGGAATGTGTGGTGGGCCAAAGCCCGTTTTAAAAAATATTTAATACACATCCACGACCCACGAATTTTTGAAAAACTTCCGTTCCGTCGGCGGGATTCGAACTCGCGACCCCCGGCGCAGCGCGGCGTGAGCTACCAAGGTGCTCAACCACTGCGCCACAGAGGTAGTCAAATCGTTATAACCACCAAAGAGACACTCAATAAGAATTTCCATCAAAGTCACATCAGGAAAAAATGTAATATGAGAATTTCTGAGAAATGTACCTGTCGTAAATCGTTAAATTTGTGTGACGTACTTTATGGATGGCCCCTTAACACTAAACCCGACTGGCAACTCAATATTTTGTATCATGCTGTAGCTCTACATCAAGTAATCGAGATCAAGCTGAAAGCTTTTGGCAATCTCCGACTTATTAATTATTAAATATTAACATCGTCTTGTCTTAAAAAGATCTTTTCGGCGCCGAAACTAGGCCACGGAAGTTATGTACTCTACGTATATTGAATACCTTAAAAACACGACTAAGTTACGAAGATTTTTAATCTTTAGATAAGGTAGGACAGGGATTTAAAAAATCTTCATACTTCTGTATAATATTTACTAGCTTTTGAAATTTGAAGATCGCTTAAAAGTGCGAATATTTTCTGAACACGATGTTTTCAAATAAAGTAGCCTATGTTACTCTCCATATTTTCAACTGAGTTAATGCCAAAAATCAAATCGATTTTCTGCTTTGTTAAGGCGTGAAGTAACGACAAACAAAAACACTTTCCTCTTTCTAATATTAGTATAATATTATTAATATTAAAAGAACATATGTATATTCTGTCTTTTTGAGAAACCTCCTTTTTTGGAAGTTGGTTAATAAACACCAAAATTTGCATGTTTGTTATTTCTTTACACTTAAATGGCTGGAGCGATTTTGATAAAATTTGGCAGGAAGGTAGCTAATATTCTGGATTAACACATACGCTACTTCGCGGATAGCACCGCGGGGCACAGCTAGTAGTTTACATTCGTGAAACAATCAAAGGAGGCCTACGAAAATATCAGTTTTTTTTTAATTTGGAATTTTACGTTTATTTTTAATTTAGGATTTGTGGGCAAAAGCAAGTTACTCATAATTCATAATCCCAAATTCTGAATTATTGTCGAAATATGTTAATCCTTACGGCTTACCTACTATCACAATATGAAAGGTGAGTCTGCTCAAATTTTATTGTAAGCTAAATATTTTTAAAAATATTTTGCATTATAAACCAAAGTGTATACAAAATAAAACTCTCATTCTAATATCGAAGCAGCTGTTATTGGAAAAGTGATTATGTTGATGAGAAAATTCGTGGGCATGCTTCTGTATCGGCGAAAAAAAAGAAACGTTCGGTTGTCTTGGGCGTCTTTTCAGGGAGGCTTTTAAATGGGGACGAGATGTACCCGACGGTTTTTAGTATTTTCGGTAGGCATTTTACATAGACTGGAGTGATATTGCGAGAGCCCACGACTCATTAGCGTTCAAGGTTTTTATTTTTAATCTGGCAACACTGCGATCGGCAATTGGAATTTTGAGTTTCTTTGTTATTTAAAGAATATTTTTAAACATTGACTAGATTTAATAAAATTAAATTGAATTTGAATCTAGAGTTATATAAAAATGTGTTTCTTGTAACCAAAGGGGGATAAGAAAATTCGATCACCACTAATTTGACTTCTACGACCATTTTGAGACATCCCAAAAGCGAATGTTGCCTGAATAAAAATACGACTGATACAGTTTTTGTCGTGACAAATTGTGGGCTCAAGCCGGGGCGTCCGGAGACAAAGGGGAGACCGGGCACCCCCCCGTAATGTCGGCGATAATTTATACCATCATTACCCGGTTTAAACCGGTTTTAGTTGCTTTATACCTGTTATTACCGACCGCCCGCGCCGCCCCGACCTACGCACCCGGTATTATCAATATTAAGATATTACTAAAGATCGGCGAATATATTGGCCATTAAACTCTATTGTGTCAATATAGATGAAGCAGCTAAAATTATTTAATCGCGCGGGATCCACACATTTTTCTTTCGAGATAAAACACGTCTAAAAAAGAAAGTGTAACATACAGAAAAAGATTTAATTCCGCATTTACTAGTATCTATAATACGCTAGCGGAAAACTTTGTACCCTTTTTTACGAAACACATAGATGTAAAAGCATAAAAGTTCTCCCAGTTATACTTTATATGGAAGAGGAGCGACGAATACCAATATTATTAAAAAATATGCTTTTTTATAATAAAGCACTACGCACACTACAACATCTTGACATGACACGATAATCATACACGAAATACGAGTACTCTTTTGTTTATGGTTGAAGTCTGTAATTTTTTTTAAATAAAATTTAATAGCCTGGTAACGACTAACGCGACATTTATGCCAAATTGAAGTCTCTGATTGAATCGAAAATAGGTTTTATTCTTATTATAGCTCGATGAATTTATATATTTGCGGTCAAATTTCGACCACACCACGACCACAGTACACACTAGAAATATTAAATAAGTAAATAAGTATATAATAATAATAATCTTTATTTCTCTCATAAAATTACATCTAGTAATTTGTGAGAGACTTGGAGCCCAAACTAAGGCCTAGGCCTGTATATTGGTGCCCCAGGCCCCCATATAACTATATTATAGTTAAGACTAAGATCGGCGAATATAATAGATATTAAACTCTGTGACAATATTTATAAGTTGGCGCACTGGCGTCTATTTAAGTATGCAAAACAAGAACTTCGCAGACTTGAGCGACAATTAGTGTACTTGCCAAACATGATAATGCCGTGTGAGGGTAGCCAAGAAAGTCTCTTGAATGCAATAATGGTTCATATTGATGCTACTTATGTCTCCCCCCGATGGTTTCGTGCAGGGCCGGCGTTAGCATTAGGCTGGGCAGCCCATAAAGGGTATTTCTGGGTATTCCCAGCTCGACATCCGAGACTTGGGTCTATTAGGCGGGACACAACATTCAAATATACAATACTAGCGACCCGCTCCGGCTTCGCACGGGTATAATTTAAAGAAAATAAAAAGTAATTTATAGCTGTTGAAACAATCTTGCTCAATAAATAGTTTATTTGGATAAGGATTAGTATTTGACGATAATATGATCAATAAACAGGCTAATAATTTTGATTACTTTTATTTTATGGAAAAGTGGTTAAAATGGCTAAAATATAAATGTCTGGTTTATACGATACTTTTTTGTAGGCATTATTGAGTTCTGCATTTTCTATAGAAGTCAACCATACATCTCTAACCATTTAGGGAGCGTTCGCGAGAATCGTTAACGTACGGCAGTTTTTTCGACTACTTACTCCACAATTTTCACTACCACGAAAATCCTATTTATTTTCCGGGATAAAATATAGTTTGTACCTAATGATTCGGAAGAATCTCTCTAAGTAATTATAAAAGAAATGTTGAAATCGCTCTAGTAGTTTTTGAGCCTATTCAATACAAACATACAAAAATACAATAGTTTCCTTTTTATAATATTAGCATAGATGACGAATGCGAGTCCTCGACTTGTTACAGCGGCAATAAAAATATATAATCTGTGAAAATTACCATTCAAGCTATTACCGTTCTTGAGAGATAGACGGATAGACATTGGAATTCTATCCCGTTTTTACTCTTTGGGTGTACCCAAAGAGTAAAATTAATAATACTATGGTCATTGATTTCCGGGACAAAAAAGCGAAATAAAGGCATCCCGCAAGGGTGCATTGCGGGACGTTCCAAAAATCGAACTGGAAGCGGGAAAGTCCCAGGAAATTTTGGACGGTTGGCAAGCCCTTCCAGCGGCTCTCGGCAAGATTCCTTGTGCGCCCCCAAATTTGAATTTAAATAGACACGAAATTGTTGAGCTGCACGTTACTGTGATGACAGATAGTGGGGACAATAAGTAATTTTAAGACTTTTGTAACAACAACATACTTGCAATAAAGATATTTGAATTTGAACTTAAATTTGAAAGAAATCTAGGAACCCCTGTATGTGGCGAGTTGCACCCCATTGCCGGCGCCCTGGTACCTCCCCCTATAACGCCGCTACTGCTGTTGTGACAGGCGACAGCATTAAAAGTCTATGAGGCGTTACGAACATTTTTGCCACGTCGAAGAGAATTGTGTGCAGTCATCCTCTGACCAAAAATATGGCCAGTGCTTATTACTAAATCTTCATAATTTAAATTAAAGACTACCAAAAAAAAACTAGTCGCGCTATTTGCACTGGAAACTTCAAAATTTAATGAAAATTGATAAAGAAATAGTCAAAGTTTACGATTCCTAAGTTCATTCCTCAAGTCAAAATATCTGTTGACTCAGGGGATATGCGATACTAAAACACGGTAATAATGTTATGGTTAAATTAGTTTAGGATATTTTAACCGAGGATATTTCGAAATACAAGTAACATATCAATGATTTCCTGCCACCTTAACTCTAATGTACTATATCATGGAGGGATATTTTGACAAGTAGCAAGTCAGCCATGTTAATTCGAACAGACTGTAGCGGGGGTCGTCGGTCGTCACGTCCTAGCCGCGATTAATAAACGATTGTCCGGCGCGGCGGCGCGCGGCGTATAACTCACACGGATTCAAACAAGAGTCATGAATCATTCAGGCCCGCTCTCCTCGCGACCATCGCGGTATACAGCGTGTTCCGTAATGTAGCTGCTGTGTACAGGGTGATACAACAATAAGTGATAAAACTTTAGTGTGTATACAGTATACGTGTTACTTATTAAGACTTTATTGTGAAAGTAGCAATGCTGAGGACGAAATAAAAATTTGCTATTTACATGGTCAAGCGTCAGATGACTTTTCATACAAATCAAGTTTTTTTTGTTTTTAGGGCTGCCACTTTCACAGAGATTGATTAATTTACAGACTGTTTCTAAAACTCAATGTATATTTGTATATATCGATGTCTGTCGTATATGTACCGCCTCCGTGGTGGAGTGGTACAGAGCTCTGCTCTTGACTCGGAGGTCGTGGGTTCGAATCCGGCGTTGGAATCATGTTACTTCCAAGTTCAATTAGGACAATGCAGGCTGATCATCCGATTGTCTGACAAGTAAGATGATCCATGCGTCGGATGGGCATGTAAATGATCTTGCACCTGATTTTTTTCTCGTCGTGTTGGTCATCCGTCCCACTGGGCAACCGGCCCAGTTTTCTATGAAACCGGTCACCGTCACCGAACCCGGTGTGGGAGTTATTATTATATTATGTCTGTTGTATATGTGTGCATTCTAGCTGTTGCAAAAGGAGTGCCCTTTAATCTTTTTCTTACGTTTAAAACTATAGAGTTTATAGAGACTTTAATGTTGTTTATCTGAAGTACATTGTATTTTTTATATACATGGTACTATCAATTCTAATGCTTTTTTTTAAAGAACAAATCAAAATCTCATTTTTTTTGCTTCAATCATCCACAAAGCTCACTCCTACTTGTTAAAAATTCTATTTCCTTAGTAATGACGTACGAGTATATCCTTTTATGGTATTAAACTTGTTTACAATTAAATGATTGGTTTTCTCACGAGTATACGTAGCTTTTATTCCAAAATTACTTTTTTCGATATGCTAATAGTTCGATTTATGTTTCCTTTAGGTGGGCACCTTAAATGGGTGATTCTCTCGAAATTCCGAAATCTGACCAGATTCAGATTTTAAAATGATAAAAAATTTTGAAATTGTTTGATCATTATTTTATGTGATCTTGATAATATTATGATTCCTTGAATTTAATTATGTGGTGGTCCCCCATTATTGTTCTATCATTAAAGTTACTATTTAATTTCGTCATACATTTCTATGAGGGAATGATGGTGAGGGAATGAGGAACTAAAGAATAACCGTCTAGTACTCCTGAAATAGTCTTATATTTAAAACAATTTTCCTGTTAAGGAGATTACTCCTAAATGTCATGTTATCTGTGAAATATATAATCAGCTCAGGAACTTGCTGTTAGAACTTAGATTTTTTAGAACTACGCTCAAAATGTAATTTAACCATAAAACTAATAAAATCTTCTGTTTAGCTAGCACCCGAGCACGATTAATGAAAATTCGCCGATTTGATGAATTGATATTGGTGTTAACCTTCAAAAACGAATGGTAACATTAGTATTAATTTATTTTGAATACGTTTATTATTCGACTGCTGGAAATAGTGAGGGAATTAATTATTTTTAGGGACATAAATAAATTTTAAATGTCCTTTTTCCAATATACTGCTAGTTTTGGTTTTTCCTATAAATTCATCATATATTTAAACAATCTAAACTGATTGAATATGATTCGAATTCGAAAGTTCGTTTGAAAAATAATAGTAGTAAAAAAAAATAGCTACTAAGAGACACGATGAGGGAATGATATTAGAATAATCATGGCCACGCATTTTCGTTTATTTATTTTAACGGTTCTGAAATCGAATGTACTACTTTAATGGACAGTTATTTGAATCGCATAGTTATATGAGCAACATCCACACCTCCGTAGGATTTCAATATAAACTCTAGGGACAAGAATTTCGGAATTTCGTGAGAATTGCCCAAATACGTTTGGAAATGTTTAAAAAAAGTTGCTGTAAATAAAAACATTCTGATTTTGATTTTTTAAAATTAGACACGAAAAGTGCTAAACTTGTTTTTAATTGTATTAGCTAGTTTCATTCGAGGGAATACGGGGTAGACGAACGCAAGCGCCATTTCCCGCCGGGTCAAGCCGGCCCATTCGTGTAGATGCATGATTCTCCTACACGAAATCAACGCCTTGACATTATAATCTATTAGTTATTATTATTGTATATAAATATACATCAGGTACAACGCGCAGTATCCTCTTATGGTAATACAACTAATGTCTTTAACATTTAACAGACATATTTATTATATTTTAGTGGCTAATTATGCATAACTGTTATTTATTATGTAGTAAATAGCTAACACTATGTTTCGATTTATCTCATTTCTTATTTTAAGAGTATATTCCATAAGGCCTAAGGGTATAACTAAACTGACAATACTTAAGAGTAAAGGTCGTGCATATGACCCATATGTGTAGAGTTCACTTTAAAATGACAACAACTTCTAAAATGCGGTGCGTGCGATGCTGACAAATGCGGCGGGTGTAATGCTGACCAATGCGGCGCGTGAAATGCTGACCAAGGCGGCGCGTGAAATGCTGACCAATGCGGCGCGTGAAATGCTGACAAGTGCGGCGCGTGCAAGGCTTCCAAATGCGGCGCGTGCGACGCTGACAAATGCGCGATCACTTAATGTCAACTTGCCACAGTAGGACAATTGACGACCACCCAAAAAATAAAAACCGAAAAATCTTATCTCCCCATGTGTTTGTCCTAAGACAATAAACACGACAATTGTGTCCATCTTCTTGGTTCTGTATCGCAGTAATAATTCTCGCCTAAACTTCCAAATAGCTCAATCATCTCCCGTGGAGCGGTAGCGTGGTGGTCTACTGCGAAACCGTCCCAATTGTGGTCCCAAGTGCTGTAACCCCTGTGGTGGTCCCACGGTGGTCTTACAATTAAGACCACCGAGGGACTGGACACATGAGTCCAGTTGAACCACAATGGACCATCACATTGTACTTGCTAGTTACAGTTTACAAATGTTTTTGTTTGCCCAAAAACATGTTATAAAATGGAGACATTTTTTGTTTAATCCATACTTCTATGCAGCCCTCCTGGACAAGTAACAAGCGAGTATCGTTTACGATAATCGCTTGACGTGTTTTTGTATGGGATTGACATAGACGAACGAAAAGTCACGTGATCTAGTCGAGTTCGAATATGCCAATCCCATACAAAGCAAGCGAAGCGATTATCGTAAACGTTAATCGCTTGCCACTTGTCTAGGGTAACGCCTAGATCCGCCGGCAATCATTAACTCTGTATAAAAAAATGATATCTTTATGTAAGCCATGATTGACAACAAAGTGTTGTGTTGTCACTTTGTTGTTGTCAATAGCGGTTTGTTTTCAATGACAAAATTACTATACAAACCGCAACAAGATTACACGAAAGTACTATGTAATAAAAATAAACGAGCTCTTTTGAGACAAGAATAAATACGATCGAGGAACTCTTTAAACCGTGAGATCCCAACAATAATTTTGTCAACAGGCCTAAAAAATTCGTAACAGCAATATTACAAAAGAAATACTCCGCAATTTATTTGAGCACAGTTTGTTAAAAAATGGAATAGTTTTGATGCAACAGTTACTTCAAAATAAATTAAAATTAATTGTGAAATTATTGTTTTGCAAAATTAGTACTTATTTGCAAAAAAAAAACAACCAAATGAATCTTTTAGCAATATTGCTGCGTGACCTTTTTAGGTCTGCTGTGATCAGTCCAACTGGAGCGATCGGCCTCTCTGTATACACGTCTCTGAGTATTGCGTTGGTAAGTGGTAACTTAACATTTACCTGCTGACATTCTACCACTTATAAATTTCGCTTCGATTAGTTTCTACAATATATCATAATTTAAAGTCATCCTTGGGTGGAGAGTATGAATTTAACACTGAGGGCTAGTTCATATTGCAACGCAGCAACGCGAAACAACGAGAAATTTTGTATGCCATTCTAAACTTTAAAACAGTATTTTATTTGCTATTCAAGATGATATACATTGAATTTCTGTATCAGGCTTAAAGGTGCTAAATGTAGGTTAAAACTTAACAAAAATAAACTCCACAACTCATCCTTGGGCCGTAAACGTTCGTTGTCCGTGTTAGTTTTTCTAATGCGGAATTCACCATTCGGATACCTGAATGCATTGAATCAGTAGAAAATACATCAGCTAGCGAACACGTTCACTTTTCCCCGTACGGAACGAATTCCGCATTCAATACACTCTGGTGCCCGCAGTCCGTCAAATACGGAAAACGAAATCGGAAACCTAACAGAAAACGAACGTTTGCGGCCGGCCAACACACGAATAGAGAAACTTTATGCAATTAGCCAATTCACACAGGTGATTACAATGTACTAACACTGCCGGCAGTTGCGACTCGCGGCGCACCGACCACTTAAAACAATTACCAACAGAGACATTACGTTGAAGCGACTATAAAATGAGCTGTAAAATCAAACGCCGCCCTAGGGAGGGCCAGAGTCGATGCGATTTGTCGATAATGGCCGCTTGTCGATAGACGCCAGCTGCCCCCATTTGTCCCGCGTTAATATGCTAATGAACCATCTAGTCACGAAGCGATAGAAGTTTATTAACAAAGTATGCCGTGAATATAGGTTAGTGTTATCAATATTTATGCCACACTGTCAAGTAAATTGCTATCGAAGCCTGACGTTTTTATATACTTGGATGATATAAGAACTACACGCTGCGTTAAAAATTCATAAACGAGTTTCCGATAAATATGTATAATTTTCGTAACTACCTGTTATAAAAATATCTGTAATAGTATCGGTTTATTACATTAACATGATTAAAATAGTAGTGGATGGTAAAAATCAAATAAATGGTTGTGATTAAATTACTTGAGAAGAACTTATTATTTACTTTTTATATTATTATGCGTAAATAAATGAATAATTTTCAAAGGTACAGAGGGATTCAAACTCTTACAGAACATATTACATTAGAATATAACAAGCAAATTTATATTTAGAAATCGTATTTAGTACAAAGTAGCCGTTAAACCGCTCCGGCTAACAACAGTAGCACTAAAGTCTCCGAAAGATACCATCAATAGCCGATGACCGTAAAAGGGCGACGATAATAAACCGTTACAGCCTCACAATGCAACACCGATATCGTTTTCACTTTTATCGATAAAATCTGCATCGATAAAATCGATATCGATCCGATAATGGCGATGCACTAAGATAAGCTAATACAGGCAGTCCTATAATCGGCCTGAGTACAATACGCTGTTTTAAGGCGAACAAAATGGCTTAATCAAGTTTAGAGTAGAAAGTGCTCACGCGACTGATTTAATAATACTTTCAGCAATAAATTAGCATTCGACGATTGTTGCGCAACAAATTGGCAGAAATGTGAATCATCTCTTGTTTTTGATGAGCAATCTCAGTTTCTTGTGTATCATCCTGCTGTGCACGTTTATCCTATTATCCTATTTCCTGGCAATACAATAAAAGGTGAAAGTTGTTTGGATGGTTGCCCGTCAGTCACGTCGAAAATAACTATTTAACTAGATTTTGATTAAATTCGATAAACAGATACTCACTTAAGACGATTTCTATTTCAAATATTAACGAAATAAAATATTACCAAGAAGTATCCTAATTCTAGAGTTAGTAAGAACAAACCGTTGAACGACATCCGCTCAGTCCTGTCACCGAGCAACATAAACATAATTCTTAATTACAAGCCGAGAACAAATTATGTTTGCGAATACATAATACAGAGGTAAACGAGAACAGAGCGCTTTCTATGCGTGGGCGCAGTACTGTGCATTAATTAGTGCAACTGAGCAAATGTATCGATAACACAGCGATATCGATCGCATCACTAATGCATCAAGCGTTTCGCATTATCTATTTAATGTGTGCTGCGGTACACGTTTTCACTTTTACTACTCGACTGCATTAGGGTCTTCGTAATAAAATAAGTACTAAGACTAGTACTAACAAAGTTGCAAATGTTATTTTTGCTCACTTTAGACACAGTAAGTCTTTTTAATAACGCTAATCCCTAATTAAATATTGCACTTACAGTTAACTGAATTTGATCAGATTCTATATAAATAATAATAATAATAATAGTAATAAATTTTAAGTGGTCCCTTATATTTTGAACTGAATCAGAAATTTTTTCAAACGTGCAGAGTATCGATAGTTCTTTAAAGATCAAATTGAGGTTTCTAATATCATTTTTTAACCGAATTGTTCGCACGATAGACTCTTCCATAGTAAAAAAAATCTGTGCCTCCACGGGGGTCAGATTCTAAAAAAAATTGAGTGGTAAAATTAAAATATACGATGTATGTTACTATATAAACTACAGTTGAAATTTATTTTGATCGGCATGTAATAAAGTAGTGATTTTTTAAACGTCATGATTCATAAGCCCCAATATACCTTTATCTAAATCAACTCAAATATACAAATTTTAAATAACACTTAATTTCTAATAGTTTTACCTATTTGCTGCTGCGGGCTTTCATCATGGGCGAGTTCGATTTGCACTTGGCCGATTGACATATTGTCGGTACTATTCCTCCATCTCCATAAGCTCCACAATGCATAACCTAAACTGTAGATGGCACCTTAATAATAGTCACAAATCCCAATCAAGCCCAGCATTTATGCTAAGCTTCGGTAGAGCCTTAAACGTCTCCAAGTCATTCACCTAAGTGCAAGATCAATTACCCAACAGAGATGAGTCCTTACGTAATCCGTGTCGACATCGTTAATTAGCTGAAACTCCAGTGAAAGCATTGTTTCGGCTCCGGCCCAACAATACCTGTGGGAAGCGCGTGGGTGCCAACCGCTCACCTCCCGACCCATCCTATTAAACACGAGGAAATCATTACTGGGACTATCTCGGTTATGGTGATTTAGGGTTAAGTCATACTAGCAGCTCCAAGACGATACTTGAGAAATAGGAAATTGGGCCTATCTTGACGCCGACTTAATTTTGGAGGTAATGGTTTTGGAGTAGAGTGAGAGGTGAAGAGTGTCTGAAGGCTGATCATAATTCACCAACCAACGACTTTATATTACCTTAAAATACAACGTTATGTAACAGGCATTTTCATCCTTACATTGTTGATTGCAGACACGAAAGTACCTAGTCCTAGCACTGTACCTCAACATTTAACGCAGTCGATACTAGACTGAAGAGTCTACTATTCCCTTTCTTGCATCATCAACCAATCAAAAACACTATGGAACGGTTTAACTCCTGACCAAAACCTTAAGAACCGCCAAACGGCAACCGGTTAGCTGCACTTCGACATTGTATGAATGGACCTTTAGTACACCTTCGCGCTTAGGGCCACTCTATAAATATTGTTAATGTAAAGCGTTCACGCTATCCTACGATTTTACGGCCCATTCTAATGTTAATCGTGAACTGGCAAACTCTATTTCTAATGCACACAACATCTAACAGTTTCTAGCATCTCTTTTCATTACCTATAGGTAATTTTTAGGAAACAACACCTGTGATGGTGCTAGTGCCATACCATACGTCACAAAATTTTGATCTATAGTAAAGTTAACTTGATGACCTTTATTGATACCTTATTATCGAAACTTTTGTTGACTTCATAGAAAATTCCAGCATGACACAAATTTTCACTATAATTTAAATAACAATTTAAAACCACTACTTGAATAATTCATTCAAACTTCCAGATAAAATACTATAAAACTCAGAATAGCCACATTAACCACATATAACTCAAAAACTGGCACTCTTTGTACAAGTGGGAGCGAAACTGCTAAATATAGGGGGACGCTATCTACGATAGCACATGGAGATAAGATCATAATCTCGTTTAGGGTGATCAATGGATAATGCTGGGTCAGACATTTAGAAGCATAGATGCGATATCTACACGCGTCCATCAGTAGACGATAAATGTCACATTAAATATCATCCCTTGGGATTAGATCATGATTCCTTTGAGTACTCACCGATAAACACGAAAGCAAAATACAACTGAACGTACCTGTAACAGAAATAATTTTACTGTAGGTTTTTTTAACATATCTCAGTAGTGTGGAAGATATCGAGGCATCAGTTTCCATTCCAGGAATGTACTAAAAAGTACAGATTACCTCGAGGCAAATTCCATCAAATCCTAGACGACCAAAGTAGACGACATAAATTTAGCCTTTAACATTAGCCATTCCTAAATATATGAAACGAAAGCTAGAACAGTTGAACGATGGACACGTACTCTCACGTGTTCAAGGCTAGAGTAAGGTCGACCGAAGGATGACGCGCAAAGGTCTCGGCCAAGGTTTATTGCTGGAACCATTACCGGATCGATCGCTGGCTTGTCGGATATCAACATCGCCAAACGACGGTTGGAATTATAAAATACAAAACTCCGTTGCGCCCAAATTCCTTTATCGCGCGGGAGCTATACATTTTTCCAAGATAAAAGTTATCCTATGTCTTTCTCCGGGACTCAAAGTAACTCCGTACCAAATTTCAGCAAAATCGATTCTGCGATTTGGACGTGAAGAGGTAATTGATAGACAGACACATTTTCCCATTTATAATATTAGTAAGAAGTAAGATTGCGAATC
>JAOTAV010031292.1:0-46555 GCA_026546445.1 Cyclargus thomasi
TAAAGGCTTAAACAATCTTTCGATTTTAATTTTATCACGGGAGCTAAGAAAGTAGGGGTCAGTTATGTTTTTGTTATGTTAGTCGTTAGATAAATGACAATAGGGAAATAACGAACCTATATTACCACGTTACGATGTTCACTTTTTGTTTAATCGACACATTGTCGACGTGAACCTACCAATTGTTATAAAACAAACAGTATTTAACGTAACGATAATAGCATCGAGATCTACAACAAATCCATACTTAGTATTATGAATGCGAAAGTGAGTATGTCTTTAACCTCTTGACGCCAAAGCTAAGTTAGCTTCGAAGAAGCTTGGTATTTTAAATAGAACGAGACAGTATTTTAGTCCGATCCAACGATTAAAGCATTACAAAGCACAGGTTCGGCCCCATATGGAATACTGTTCTCTGGGCAGGGGCACCAAAATACCAATTGCTCCCTCTAGATCGTATCCAGTGAAGGGCGACTCTGATCGTTGATTGCCATAGTGTTTTAAACAAGCTGGACCCCCTGGAGTTGCGCCGGGATAGGAAAGTAGCTTCGCTCTGCATCTTTTATAGATTTTATCACGGGAAGTGCTCAGAGGAATTGTTCGGAATCATTCCACCTGCAAATTTTCGTCATCGACCTACATGGAAGGTTTACCACCCATATCGTCTTGATGAATGGCAGTCATCCACAGTACGATTTTCGCGTAACTTTCTGCCTCGCACAGTACAGCTCTGGAATGAACTATCACCAGCAATATTTCCGGACCGCTACGACCTACAAACCTTCAAGAAGAGAGCGTATTTCCTCTTAAAAGGCCGGCAATGCACATGCAACCCTGATGTTGCTATAATCTTTGGGGGCGGTAGTTGCTTTCCATCAGGTAACCCGTTTGCTCGTTTGCCTCCATTATTTTTATAAAAAAAATTAACTCACAATTAACTCTACCATAAGCCTCCGCTTGCGTGGTCTTTACAATTACCTACCTGGAATTTTTTACACCATAAGTCTTGCCTTTGTATGCTAAACGCCTTCATTTATAACCCGTGTTTGTCCACGCGGCGGCCTTTACTTGCATATTAATTACCATGCATATGCAGCAATGCGTTAAACATTTGCTTTGGTTATTAAAATATCCGTTTAAGCTTCCTTCTTTATCTAAAGTAAAAATATTTCAAAAAATTGAAGAAAGTTAAAAACGCATATTCTGAATTAGAGTACCTAAGTTCACCTCAATAGATCTCGGAATCCGTTGATTTAATTTACATTAGATATTTGAGTGTCAAACGAATAAATTTCCTATCTATGCAATCTTACATTGATTAAAATTATTTCATCCTGTACTTATAAGAACTAAAACATAAACTGTAATAAATGTAAGTTCATTTAAACTTTGTTTCCATTGTAGATACTGGATGAGTTATACAGTATTTTCAGAGGGAAGTAAACACTCATCAAATGCTGTATGACTTGCAGTATTAATGGTTGTCCAAACGCAATACGGCCTTCTCGCAACCAAGTCGGCATAGTCCAGAGCAGTGATTCCCAAAGTTGTCAAACTGCAAGGGGTTTACGTCAGCGAAAAAAATTAGGGGGTCCATGAAATGAAAAACATATTTATTAAAATTTTTAACACTAAACTTTACTACGGTAAGTAATTTTCAGGAAATCAATATCAGGTCTACCCAACACGGAAAAATATGGCAAGGGTCTACGACACAAAAAAGTTAGGGAACTCTGATCTAGATTGAATAGCTCAATACGGCTGGAATCATCCACGTGTGGGCTTACTCAAGATGTTTTCCTTCACCGTACGAGCATCAGTATTATATACTTATCAGAAAATGTCTTAGAGGTATACGCATCCACAAAAGATCGAGCCTGCACCCTTACGAATGCGCACCAAGGGTCTACCGACTAGGCAACGAAATGATGCATTCGGATACACCTGACGAGTAAGTATAGCATAGTCATAGTTTTGTTTTAAGTATAAATATAGCACCAGGTGTATGAGCGTCTGTCGCAACTTGTCGTCACACGATCGTTAACAAAATATTACGGTATCTTCGATAACCTATTTTTATAAGACTTAACGTTATAAATACACTAAAGAGGCTTATTATAGTTGCGAGTGTTTTCATATTATCACAAATTATTAGGCAATTATATACTATCACTTTAAAGGTAACGCTTTATTATAATACTGTACAAAATTATATTAGTAAATTAATTTTAAATATTGTGCATATTTAGAAAAATCTTAATATTTTCACAACTAACGACTTTAAAATATCCGGCTTTCTCCTTTTTCAAGCCCCTTAATGTACCATACGATTAAACGATATTTTTATAAGAAGGCAATATATATTTTCGAAGGATTGAGATTAATCGTAATAAATATACTTTTTGTATGTAACATAATATTATTAGCAAACAACTGCGTAACGCGTTGAAATCTTTAGTGAGGTATCAATCTCAAGATGGTTTCGAGTGTTCTGAGTTTTGACATATTGACATCTTAGTATTCGATTACTATTATGTAAGATATTTTAAAAGTGTCTTAAAAACCCACGTACATTCATTAAATGAAATATTATTTAACAAGTTTGAAACACGCCGGAAAACTCTTGTCTACTAGCAAAACAATATCTTCCTAGTATTTATTCTGGCCGCAAATTATTAGTTAGTGTGCAAAATATTCGCATACGTTTAGCCATGAAAGCGTGACGAATACATAAAGTATTCGTTAAAATATACTTTTACTTATATTTAACTCATAATAAAAATATTATTATTATAAGTTTCCTTCTCATTATTAAAGTTATTTCTAAACAATAGGAATCGAAATTTAGGCTAAGAAACGCCAAATAACGAGGAATTCCATAAGTTTGACCTTCTGCGTTTGTAAATAAAAGAGTTGGTAGCCGATGTTGTACCTGCGTCTGTATGTGTGTGTGCGGCGTGCCTGTGGGTGTATGTCGTAATGCCCGCCGACGCAACGAGAAGCCTGCGTTTACAATGGTGGTATGATAAGATTTTGCTTTTTCGATTTCAGCAAGCATTACCCAAGTTATAATTATTTCCTATTATCATATTTAACTATATAATATACATATAAATATAATATACAAACCAAATTGAATTATAAAATACGCAAGATTTTAAGCATTGTTAGCTCTTATGTGTTAGCTTTTATGTGAACTTTGACTTGATTTATGTTTATGAGTGAATTAAAATATAAATAAAAACAGTAATTAAAAATATACATGACACATTTGCGGTAACAGTCGTTATCAAGACACTTCTACGATTCTATAATACAATAAAAATGATTATTGATTATCTTTGCTATATAAAATAAAAAATAATGTGTTTATGTGTCTAAATAATAATTATTATTATTATTTAAATTTCTACAGGCACAGCACACACTTCAATTTGTTTGTCTGTAGTCTCAATAAGCGTGCTTGTGAACACGGCCGCCACGGAAAGTAAATTTGTTTGTGTATGTGTGCAACCCTACCACACAGACGAGTGCAGAGTCCAGTACAGTGTGTCGACGGAGCGCGCGCCGAGCGCCTGCCATGACAGCGTAAAGTTTCTGTGCTAACTTGTGCAACATGTGGACTATCTGGACCCTCATCTGTGCCGGCCTCGTGTCGGCCCTAGCACAGGTAATTACACATTTGCACAGACAACAGTTTATTAAAGATGTAACAGTTAACTTAGATTTAACTTGAACAACGAAAACTTGAAGGTTTAAGAACTGTTTTCAATCTGTGTTGTTTATCTTGTTTTAACTTATTTCTGAGTTCGTTTAATCAAAATAATGATTATGTACAGATAAAGGTGTAGTTAGACCTTAAGTTGCTAGTTAACTTGAGTTAATTCCGAAGGCTTAGCAATACTCGATCTGTGTCTTTAGCTCTGTGTCGCAATTATTCAAGTGTTTGTTGTAGAGTCTATGATAAGGAAGTTGGTATTAGTATTAAGTAAAATACAGCCTTAGTTCATCTTTGAATAGATGATAAATAAGACTAAACTTTAACTTTAAGGCTTGGTCACTTCTCGATTGGTTAATTTTGTAAATTTAAACATTTTCAAATAGCAGTCCATCATATTGTATAGAGGCATATTTAAAAGTAACGAATGATTTTCATTGCACAAAAGCGATCACATCTTAAAATAATAACTTTTTTTTTCGTATGACGAAGCTGTGTGGAGTTACTCATTATAAAGCCTTTGAATTCACATAAAGGTATTTTATTAACTCATTTATTGTAGCGAAACAGACTTTGCAAATCATTCCGGAATTACGATTCTATGAAATATAAAATGAATATATATTTTTTTACAATTGTATCATGGATATGTATAAATTCACACTTGTTATAGTTAATTGATATCATGATTACCTACTATAACGATTATTTTAATTGTAGCAGGAAAGAATTATAATGATAATCTCGTATGCCGTTAGGTGTCGTAGGTAATAGTACTCAACGTAAGGCTTGACCATGGTGCTACTTGACTAGCTGACTAAGCAGGATAACCTGTTGTTTTTATGAGATTAAAAACAAAACAATCGAAAACGACCTAATTAGCTTATTTACTACTCCTGACAGACTCTACGTTATTACCTTTGGCTTCTATCAAGCTTGTTCTAACATTTTGTAATCAGATTATACCAAATATGCCTTTACATATTTTCTCTTGAAATGTATTTTACCTTTTTAGCTAAGTACAGTTCCAAGTGTCCATTTGTGCGTCGTATCTTACAGTCAATCTACCTAAATCTATTCCTTGTTACAGCTCTCAGGCTATATGAAAAAGTAGTTTGGCTAGTATTCTTATGAGGTCTGCTCCAGGCATTTGTGCTTATGCAGACTATATATTTTTCCATAATTTAAATACCTAATATTTTTCTAAAATTTAAATACATAATATGAATGACTCATTGCAATAATATTGTTACTATCGTTTTCATATCCTAAACCATATGTAATATTTAATAGTGCCTAAACAATGTTTAGGATATGAGAGTAAAACATGTGATAATATCTCAAACCAAGTTAAGTGTTTTGTTATATGCCTTCAATGATATAACACATGACCTAGATGCACAAGTCGTGGGCCTTGCGGGCACGTCGCAAATTGTAATACTAATTATTAACAAGTAACATCTAGATAATAATTGTGTGTCTGAGGTCGTTTTTTTTTTACTTTTTTTTTTAAGTGCGGGACGGGATACACCAAGGGATATTCAAAAAGGTTTTATATAATATCTTACTGTGAAAATTTCTAAAGCTTCAAATATTTGCCTATAAAGTCGCGGAAAGTCACAAAATAATTTAAATGGATAAAATAAACGATATTTTAAATAACATACATCCCAGGCAGAAAATTATTCATTTACTGATCTGAACGTGGTAACTGATAATAATCTATAATATTCAGTTACTCTAAAATTCATGAGGTTCGTAGATAAAGGTTGCATCACAAAGACCTTGTCCGTGCGAGGTGGCTATTGTTTTCAAATTCACCATTAAAAGAATTAAGATACAATTTCACTCGGCCAAATTAACATAATTTACGTAATTGAAAATGAGATTTAAGAAGTGCTTTAAGTATATTATCTCTAATTTTAACTAAATAAGTAGTATTTTAGTCAAAATTGCAAATGCAGCTTATTTGATTGATAACAAAAAATAAATTGGTGATAACATACACAAGCTAATCCAAATGTTCGCAATCTAAAATTGTTTTTCGATTTATATATTTTAAGCTTGGACAGAGATTTTAACTGACTTGACTACATTCAATTTTCGTTTTTAATTTGAGCCTTAATCCTTAATATTCCTCTAGTGTGGCTTAAAATTAGTGGAAATAAAGAAACTATTTTTCAGGTAAAGTAACATGAAAGATAATACTAATCTAAAATATTTCTATTGTTAACCTGAAAAAAAATCGATTAAAAACAAAGGACACCACTAATGAGTTGGTGCAGCACTAGCGCCGACCATATTGCGTGGTAGCGCTCGCGCGGCTAGATTATTATTATGACAAAGAGTCAATTAATAAATAATATCATTATTAAAACGGTGTTTTCAATACTATCTAGCCTTAATAATTTATTTTCTTGAAAACTAAAACGAGTTCATTCACAGGCTAATATAGTTCAGCCAACAGGTTTTAGTGTTGAGAATATTAAATGCACCTTAAAAGGAGCAGTCAGATTGCCAATGCCAGCTTATGATGGGTGTTGGCAAGGCTGTTCTCCCACGCCGGCCTGCCTGTGCTTCAGTCAACTTGTTAAACGAATATGGCTTAAAATATAAATAATTTGTCTCCTTATATCTTGTGTTATCATCGAGTACTTCATTTATCCTTAAGTTAAATCCAAACATTTTCGGCAATTTGATTTTTAAAAGCCTGGAAAACGATCTCTATATTTACGGAAGATGCTGACAGTTTTTTACTTATTGGTTATAAATAAATAAAGTGGTTTGCTTGTGGCACTTGGAATTTACGCCATCATTTATTCCTTACTTAATCTTCTATAAATCGATGCTACTCCATATAATGTAATTTCACTCTATCCATTATAAAGAAAATGTAAAATTAGTTATATAAAAATACTTCAGTCACACCATAACACACATCATATAAACACTACACAAACAGACAAAATAAAGTTTACGAAATTAAAACTATTAGAATTATTACCATACAAAAGCTTCATTAGCGTTTTGATAATAAAAGCTTTCATAGATATAGCGGTTGATTCATTTACAACTATTGTTTGAATAGATGAAGTGTGCTTACAGGTGTACATATTGTGATAGTACCTGACCTCAATATAATCTTTATTAATCATAATATTGCGAAAGTCATGATGCCAGTATGAACGTCTAATACCGTGCCTATTCAATTGACTTGTCTATCGATTCTATTATGATGGTAGAATAATGAATTATCGAGTTTTAAACGGTTAAGAACAGTAACACCCAAAGATATCGGGGTACTAAGAAGAAATAAGAGTTATTTTTAAGGTAACCTCAAGCTTAAAATATATGGAATTGCATGTTTTATAACAATTATTATACTTCTGTCTTGTTATAATTATCGAGTAGGAAATTTAGTGAGTAATTAATATTCGTTTCTGAGGCAGTTATAACTTTAGTGCAATCAGCAAGTGTTATGTTATCACTTTATTAAGCAGACTAAATTGGGCGAAAGCACTATTGTAATAATACGTTGTTTGTAGTTATGGTTTTCAATGTCTAGATTAAGCAGACAGCAAATAGTCACTGCTTGTAGACTGCGATCCGGGCACATCCCTTGTAATAGTTTTTATTTTCTTATAAGAAAAGTCGAGTCACCTAATTGTGTGCAATGTGGTGTGCGTGATGACATCTACCATCGTCTGATTGAGTGTTCCCGTAACGCAGTCATAAGAGAACAGCTGATTGTTAAATTTAAATTATCTATGTGTAATATTGGTGTGTTTCAAAGCATTTTAGCTGATCCCCTTTCAGAAGCTGCTAAAATGCTTTATTGTTTTAATATTAATTTAGAGTCATAATTTTTGTTGTATTTTGTATAAGGAACGATGGGATTGACATCGTCATTTTTTGTGCGTAAATCCCTTTAACTAAATAAAGATTAAAAAAAAAAAAAGATTAGATTTTAATTAAGTATTAGTAATTATTACGGTTTTAACTCGTAAAGACAGAAATTGCGATCTAAAAAAAGTGGTTTCACCCCGGTGCCAATTATGTAAAGAAAATAAAAGTGAAATTTACAAATTACTATCTAAAATGAACTATATAGTTAGTACCTAATTTAACAAAATTACATGTAAAATATTATATGATAAGATATTAAAGTAAAGTATAATATTATATCAATAATAAATATACATTTATATTTATATAAAAATAAGGAAAATATATTTAAATAACATACATATCAAATAAATTATACTATCAGAGTTAACAAAGATTCATTTAGAAATTCATAATATAGGTGCACAACACCGTGTTTTCGGGTAAATTCATAAAAGTCTGTATCTTCATTCTTCTTAAGAGTTTATGTTATTAAATTAACAGAATACTGTGAGAGCATTTTTGTATAGTGTATAGCTACTGGACTCCCTAAGTCAATGACTGCTGAACCAACTTATTTCATTCCGACTTTAGTTTGACGTCGATTAATTGCTAGTTAAAATACGGCTATTTTATGGAAACTGTAATTTTTTCTTTGTAAACACATAACTCTAAAAAATAGACATTGTTTCAGCCTATAATTAGTGTATGATTAGATCATAATGCAACGTGCACCCTATAGATATTAGCTATACGTATAATATGTTGACTTGTTGCCTAATGAAATAATGTTCCTTTGAGACGCTAATAAAATTATTTGCACTGTATCTGTGGTATCCCCGATGTAAAAGCTCATAATTATATTAATGCAATCTCTTTAGGAATATTTAATGAATGATATGGTGTTATATCGAATATTTCTCGTTAGAGCTGTTCTACATGAGCACATACATTTTGTAAGAACAGTCTTCAGTCCTTGCGGCTTATAAGTCCCTTAACTAAGAAATAGCGTAGGTTGTAATATACATAATATAGTTATTATAAATGTTGTCCTAGTACGTCGAGTCTGGTCTCGAACGCAGGAGCTTATTATATATATTTTCTGCAGCAACCCTGGAAAGAAGTAACCTTGTAGTTTGAATGTTTTCATGTAACATTTTAAAAAGAAGTATCGGTATAAATTAAACTTTTCAACCTCGGCCAGACCGTGGAACTCCTGTGACCCTGTGTATTGAGCATCCGTAGCCTAATTGGTATTAGTAATAACTTTTAGTCTCACTCGAGAGGGTGCAGGTTCAAACCCCGGTGGAGGCGTGGACTAATGAGACATTTTCCGATCTCGAGTACATAATACGGATGCGTGAAACAGCGTTGTGCTGTGTTTCGTTCAGTGAGAAGTTCCCCAATCCCCCTATCCCTATTTCCATTCTCTAATTACTCATAAAGACCGGCAACGCACTTGCGACTATTCGCATATGTAAAACTTTAGATAGACTTTTACAAGTAGGATAGCCCGATCCGTACGGGATCTCCAAGGAATTGAGATAAAAGCAGTCCTAAGATGCGACCTATTCGCCACGTAAGTCCCTAAAATATTTAAGGACATTCCATTTTGCTGTTGTTTTCTACTAATTTCTATCAGGCATCAAGAAAAAATGAACCTCTTAAGGTGACGTATTTGAAATTCCTTTCCCCCTAAATTACATCACAGGTAGTAATCTACATGACCTCTATCTTAGTGACGTAAGCGGTTGACCCCCAATTGATGATGATGTGCTGTGTAGACGATGTTTAATGTGATATTCAATGTGTTATTGTTTGCGTTTGTCCGGTACAAACAATGTGTCGTCACTGTAAGCCGCGAACGTGTGGTAAACTCTGTCGAGAAGACCAGCACAAGATCGCTCGTTTTGTTTCAAAAATCGTTTTCGATGTTCACTTTGTATGTTAGTTGTTGGGATGTTTTCCTGTTATTAATAGTGTGATTGCTGTTTCCAATTTCTTTGTTTTGCTGGGTGGTTTGTTTTTTTTTGAGAATATATATGATTGTATATGATATGTATAATATATTATTTGACTTTACACAATATACAGCTTTTGTTTTCACTCGGAAGATATCACTGGGTCCAAAAACATACAATTAGTTTTTTTTTAGTTTTTATAGGGTTCGTTTTTAGAGTTACGTGCACAAAGGGTAAAAACGGGACCCTATTACTAAGACTTTGATGTCTGTCTCTCTGTCTCTCCGTCTGTCTCCAGGCTGTATCTCAAGAACGGTAATAGCTAGAAAGTTGAATTTTTTTTACAGAACATGTTGATCTGTTGACGCTATAACAACAAATACTAAAAACAAAATAAATTAAATATTTGAGGGTAGCTCTAGTACAAAAAATACGTTTTTTGCTATTTCCTTCTTTGACAGTAGATTGACAAATTCAGCACGCCTTTTATAGGTAACTTGGTAGAGCGGTCTAAGGCACCGTATTAAGTTTGAAGGCGTGGGTTCGAATCCTATGGCCTCCTTTTTCTTTTATAAATTTAAGTTTTTTATACATTTAAATCTTTCAGAAACACCTTTACCCAATTTTTTTGCTATGTACTGGTATGGAACCTCCATCTATTGCGACAGATACGTAAACCCCTACCATGTTCTTATGGAATGTGGGAGGAACGAAGGCATCGGACGAGAATTTGTACAGCATACTAAATGTAAAGACTCATATTTTTTTGTTCATCATATTATGTCGTCTTTTAAGGCGGATTTCAGCGACAGATTTTTGAGTTACGTAATTCATTCTTTATATTTAAGAGATTTAAATATATTGTAATTACTATTGTTTTAAAGTCGACTTAATCATATGATGAATGGCCCTTAAATAAACAAAAAAAGATCCTCTTTGTAAGAAAACAGCATCTCAACATTTTTAGATCATGTTTTTTTGTAATTTTGGGCTATAGTGTCTAAGAGAGTGACATAATCGGTAATTTTTCTCAGTTAAAACACTGTATATAGAGCTGTTTAATGTAGCTAATATTTTCTATCGAGAGAGAGCGTATTGTGTTATTAATGTACGTAATACGTACAAAGAAGCTACAATATCGCACAATAGTTTCTTACCTTCACTCTGGAATCAGGACTATAGGTTATTTTCTACATTATTGTTGAAGTCTGTGTAATGGGTGCTATAGTTTTTTTTTTGTAATCAGCTGTAGGTATATACCACTGCATTTTCAGTCTTTAACTTTTAAATCTCTATTTATTTGTTGACTTATTTTTTATGTGCTAAAGTTATAATATAAGTGATACGGTGTATTTTCTGGCTACTATTTTCCGAGTGTTGATACCGTGACTTTTCATCTTCCGAGTCTTACTCGCCTCTTTGTCTCGTCAATCACCATTCGCACGCCAATTGTGTAATCTGAGAATTACGCATAAATATGTATTTCATATTTTGTTTTTATTGTATAAATAGTGGTGAGAAATTGTCTTACCTAAACGCGACCTTAATGTTTTTTATCAGAGGAAAATGTGATTTTGGAAGTGTATGCACATGTGTCCCGTGTTATAGTTAATTAACTTGCCAATAAGGCGATTAAAACCTATGATTATCTAGCCGATAGATTGGTCTGATATAATTGAACGCCGTACGGGGTGTAAGCTGTTGGCATCATAACGCACCGGCAGACTCGGAGAGGCAGGCACGCGGCTCGGTCCGGAGCCTTAACTGTCCCGAACTCTATAACTTTACATCACACTACGAGTTGCTAGTGTACTAAATAAACTCCTTTTCGGTAGTCGGTTAAAAATCGCGGTGCTAAATAACGCTAATGTGAAAATCAAGGCGGACTGCAGAACGTGATTATACTAATGATGGTTTCAGATGCTACTTTTAGTATGTAATTAGCTCTCGTATAGTTCTGTATAATGTCGCTCGGCTGGATAAAGTCGTGCTTCAGGGCGGAGGTGGAGCCGGAGGCTTCTAGGGTGGACGATGTCCCGTATCTCCAAACCGCGTACCTAACAGATACGACAAAATTGACGATCGCAGGTTGTTCACCAATCTCGGTGTTCTGATTTTGAATGTGATTGCTGGATTTGAAGTTTTATCTTTTTTAATTTTTTCAGGGGTGCTGGAAATGACGGGCTCTGACAACATCCGCTTCAGCGGCCACACCCTCGACAAGGCCACCAAGGCGAAGGTGACCCTCGAGAACTTCTACACGAATCTCATTACACAGCACTATGAGAGGAAACAGAGGTGAGTCAACCCTTCTCAGAACGCAAGTGTGGCTTTTTGGCGGCCGCGACTTTTCTTATGATCGTTTGATTACAACAATAAGATGGTGAATATTTTTAAAGTATAAAGTAACGCCATGGTGATTGGTATACATACTGAATTTTAATTAATTTTGGTCATAAAGTTAACGTAAATTGTACGAGTTGTAGGCATAGCGTGAGTTTTTTGAAGTGTTAGTTAACAATAACAAAACACTATCAAATGTAACCAATTAAAAATATTTTCATTCATTTTGTATGTTTTGACCGTGCATAAAAACTTGGGTGGCTTTTCAAAGTTTACTTTTTATCAAGATGTATAGAAACGTGGATACGGAGTATACAGACAAGTGACGTCACGTGACGACGCTCAGCAACAAGCAACAGGTTGTCAAAGTTTTATCGCGACAGACTGTGAAAACCTTTACCTACTTAAGGCCCTCATACACGGCATTTATAATGTAAATTCTATACAGTAATATCCAGTGTAGATATAACGCGTAATATCTGCTATTAATATTTTTATTGTAAAAGTTTGTTTGTATTGTCGTTTACGTAAACACGCCGAAACTGCTAAGGAAAGAAGCATCTCTAATAAGAGAGAGATATGTCGTTTTATTTCAATACAATGAATGGCTGAAGTGTGTACTTAAAGTGTTAAGGCTTTTTAATAGATTTTTTAAATTACTCTTCCGGGAGTCGGTTAGGAGCATTTTTCGGGTATTTCAAAAACTGCTATAACTATTCAGTTGCCTAAAAACAAATAAAATATATTTTTTAGCCCGGTAAGAGGTTTAAATTTTTTTTTCCATACAGGGTTAAAGAGTTTTAAAAATAACATAATAAAGAGCTGATTGAGAGCAACACCTACGCAGCGTTGATTTTATGTAGGCTATTTGTAATAGGCTTTGCGATTCCAACTATTGTATTAATATCTATCAACAATAAAGTTTTATTTTATTATTTTAAAACCAGCTTTATATAATATTTTATACATAATATTATATAAAGCTGTTTTGATTTAAAACGACGGTATATTCAGTTCTATAAATATTGACTTCTCGGTAATGGCTGCAGTCTATGAAATGTAACCTACATACTTATGGAGAATATCCCTAGGGCACCGCGTATTTTTACAATTAGTATTTTACTAATTACTGTTGTCTTCGCCTTACCAGAGAAAGCCTACACTAGCTAAATCTGACGCTCTCCAGTAAATCCGAAATTCCCCTCTTGGGCTCCCCTACTAATAGTACGGATGCTTATTGCCGTGTTAGAGCCATGCTTCGGCACGAATGAGCTAGCTCTATAAGAAAGATACCACGGGCCTCACAGGAAACTGGCGTGAAATAGCGTTGCGCTGTGTTCCGTCCAGTTAGTGAGTTTACCGGTGGCCCAAATTCCCTAATCCTCTTTCCTTTCCCTATTGCGACTCCTCCGATTTTACGAGTGCCCATGGGCGACGGCAGTTGCTTTCCATCAGGTAACCCGTCTGCTCGCTTGCCCCCTAAATATCTTTAAAAAATGTGACGATTGCTCAACGTTATTTTAACGAAGAGTGTGACATAAACTCCACATATAGTCTGCAAAGCCTTACTTCCAAACGGCATATTCAAATCTTCGGACTCGACCGAAAGCTGCTGTCCTACTCCAAAAACGTCTATTCACGTTTTGGAGTCTCCAAACGGTTTCGGAATACGTCTCCTAGTTAATCGCTAAGTACGAGCACGGCCGCAAGTAATCTTGTTATTTCAAATAATACTAGATATTTGAGGTAAATGCATTTGCAGGAAGGCAGCCCAAACCTTGAATAATCCCAATTCTATGAAGAGGTTTCAGTGCGAAGTGAAGCGCACTATATCCATTAATAGATCAAGTAGCTATCGATTTGTTGTAATAACTAACATTCGGTTATTCCCGCCCCACCTCCACCCCTACAACTTTTACGGCTCAACCGAATTTTATCAAAATTGATCTAAGAATTTAGGCAACTTTCTTAGCGTTTGACGGGGGCAACGATTTTGAAGCTAGGAATTTGATTACTTCCAACCCCAAGGGGTAACAATAAGGGATGTAAGTTTGTATGAAAAATACTTCTGAACGCGAGCGAAGCCGTGGACAAAAGTCACAATGTTTTGCCTTGTCTGAGTGTCTGAAACTTTAGACAACAACTAAACGTTTTCTTAAACTTAACGTGTTTCTTCGAGGCTTATTATGAAGGTTCTACGTGGCTATCAATTAAAGATACCAGAAATTTTATGTTCTCCTTCAATTTTTGTCGACCGATCTTAATGTCGTGCAGAGCCTGTGTTTATTCTGTGCGGTTGTAAATCCTTATTCCTTGATAATAGTTAGACTATGTTCCAGGGAAATTCCTAATTAATAAAAGTTAAAAAGTGTAAACATAAAACTTCTGAATATTTTTCGCTACCGAGAATTCATCAAAGGCGCCTGTAATATGACATTTACTTTTTCCTGGATTTCGCAGCTAAAGGGTAAAAATAAGTTTGTGTTATTTTTTAACGCCCATATATTTTTTTTCTCGATTTACAATTTCATTTTTATGCACCAAGGTTTACATTTTATCTCCTGTTACGTTAAGTCCATCACGCAGTAGACTTTTTTTTATTATTACTATAATTACACGTATATTTTATTATTACAGTTCTCTTGTACATAGATTATTGTTTTATTTTATTTGCCTACCTCTAAATGTCGCGACTTTTGATTGTTACATGCCGGCAAGTGTTTGAGAACGTGGTGGTTTCTGTCCTTGATAGCCATTTTCGTGTTGTAATCGGTAATATGCTCGGTCGATGCCTCAAGGGATCTTTTTAAAAAGCTGGCAACAGCGTCTGCATCACTGTCGGTGTAATAGACGTAGGTGTTAGTGTGACGAGATATAGCTACAGCTGCATGAGGCACGATATCATGGATATCCAGCTTTCGGGACTTGGTCTGTATAGTGATCACCGAAGGACTCGTTAATCCCTGAGTTTCATGAATTGTAAAGACGCGAGAGCCCATTCCCGAACCATAGCCTGCGCTAATAAGGACTACTTTCTCCTCCTGTGTATGTACAAGGTTTTGTTCGAATGTTTTTAGTTATATTTTGACTGCCGAATTTAATCAGGAATTAAAAATATAATATTTAATAGATTAATGTGTGTGGATGCTTGTCTCGTGAAAGGGTAAACCGATTTTGTAAATTTTTTGTTGGAAAGATGGAAAATTTAAGCATATTTGACATGTACAATCAGAGAAGTTGAAAGGGATCGTATATCTAAGTAATTTTGTCAGGTTATGTCAAACTCAGCCGACAGATCACGGCTTACATGCACATATTTCGACCAAATGACATAGTTCCGTCAACTGGCTCTCTTTCAATTTCCCCCATTATACAATAAATATTTAAGAGGATCTTATGACGTGCTTAGTGTAGCTTTCTAAGGAACCTTTTGTGCACGAGTCCATCTCGTACTTTTCAAGTTTTTGTTTTTATTATCCGTCTACAACGCAAAATTTGTAGTACAAGAAAAAAAACTTTATCTAGAATTACTAATCCTTGAAGAGAAAATATGAAAGGCTTGAACTTGTTAGGAATAATAGAATTTTATTAAGAATATTATAAGCGGATTTAGTTGCGAATGTTACATGATTAAATAAACGCAAGGTTTATTAGAATAATGTACAGGATAAGTTTTTTTACACATTTAGGTATAGATTCTACTTAATTATGCTACATGATGCAGCTTTGCTCCTTGGTCGATCCAGCCCAATGGTTTTATTTAGATCTGATCAATCAAGGCTGCATATAATAGCACAATCAAGGTACCGACCGGCCATAAATAAAAATCACTAATTTATTATTTTGTTTTATTGTGCAGACTGGACAAATTGGAGGAGTCGCTCAAAGATGAAAGCCTAACCGAGAGCCAGAAGCAGGAAAAGAGACAGCAACATGCGCAGAAAGAGACAGAGTTTCTAAGGCTCAAGCGCTCCAGGCTCGGCGTTGAAGACTTTGAACCGCTAAAAGTGAGCATTTTAATATTTATCTTTTTTAGAAGAGTTTTTAGCTCAGATTTTTTAAGAGCAAAGTATTAAAGGCTATCTTCACGGTTAGGACCAATCACTGACCGTCGTGTCGAGTGCCGGTTTTAGCCAGTGCCCCAAGAAAATGTTTATTCGTTGCAGCGCCCCTTATCTTCAATTAAAATACATAGAAACAAAATGGCCAGGCGCCCGGAGCATTCGCCTAACATTGTCTCCTTCCCCCTACTGGTTGTATCAACAAATTTATAGGGTCGGTCGACAACGTTACACGATTGGAGCAAACCACGGATGCAGCTCAGTGGTTTTTGTTTTGTCAGACAAAGAGACAGAGTGCACGCTCTCTATCCAAATAATAACAATAGCTAAAATATCGTTTTTAGTCTAGTACGTGTTATTTTAATAAAGTAAATTTGTAATCACTACATTCGAATATTGGTGCGCAATTTAATGTATTTGTTGAGCCTGTTAAAATTGTGTAAATTGTATTAAAACAATTAATGTAATCCCTTATTGGAATAAGTAATTTGCGTTCAGATGAAGTGGAAATTAAGTTGATATTATTCGTCATTCTTAATTGATAAATTTTTACCTAAATAAGTTTTCCAAATGCTGACTAGTGTCTGTAACTATTATACAATGTGGATAACTTATTAATGTTGCAAGATGCATGTTTCTGAGGTATAGTTTTTGTGTAGAAGCTTTCTTTATGAAATAATAGTTCAACAGAATGAAATGATATGACGTAGGTACACTATATTGGATATTTAAAAGTTGTGTGGGAAGCAAGATATTGAATTCCGTAATATTGATTTTATGTAGCATCAAGATCTCTTGATCTTAATGCTGCTGATGAGAGCCAATAGAATGAAAAATTCCCAGAGTAAGACAATTTTGTTTATCAGTTTTGGATGGAACTTTTTTATTGTCGAATTCTTCTGTCTTTGAGCATGATAATAGTCCAGAGCTTATATTAGTCGTCTTTTACTGAACTAATAACCTACTTTATAGCGGTCAAGTGCGAGTCGAATTTATCCATGAAGTATTCCGTAGCAGAAATTAATGTTATAGAAAATTAATGTATTTTAAATCGTATATATTTGAGTTGATTGAATGAGAGGTAAATTGCGTTTTATGAATAATGATGTATATAAAAAGTCTACTAATTGTACTTCTTTCAATCAATGTTAAGCTCAGTTCTAAGTAAGAGTGTACCTCTTACTTAGAACTGAGCTTTTAAAAATAATAATTATTATTGGTATAAAACCTTATTGAGGTTGCTTGGTTTTGGAAAAAGTGACTGTGACACACGGACGGACAGAAAGACATTTTTTTAAAAAGGTCATTGGCTCACGACACATTCCCACCACTGAATCTCCTGTATAACACAGATAAATATGACTAATCTATTAGGGGTTTTTGCCTTTTAGTCCTGAAACCCTAAAAACACGGTTCACATAATGAAAAACTCCAATAAAAAATAGTCATATTCACTATTTACGTTTAATCATTCTGCGATCTCCACTTCGTTCAGAGGAATACGATCGGAATGTTTTTAATTGTTTTTACACCGTGCTTTTAGCGCGGATCGATTGAGTGATTCGTGATGTAAAAAGGGTTGATAAAAGTTTGTCTAGTCTATAACGTGTGTGATCCGTTTGTATTTCTGCGGCATCATAGCTCCCAAACGTATAAAGCGATTTTAATTTCGTTTTTTTTCAAGTGCATAATTAAGAGCTCTACAAATCAAAGCCACCGACAGCACAAACCGGCGACCTAAATAAATATTTATGTCGGCGGGGAAAAGCATGTCGGCGACACGAGTAAGCATAAGTTGCAGGTGTCGAGCCGTTGACATGTCGATGATGACATAATTTTTTAACATGCAATTAGTGAACGCCGACTTAGCCCGACGACAAAATGGCTTATTTATTACATAATAGTTCTCGGACACACTACAAGCAGTGTGCCCGAGACATATTATGTGATAAAAAATGGTTGAGCCTTATTCAGTCGTTCAGCATTATCAGGCCGAACGAATATGCTTTGTGTCGAGGGTTTTTTATAATGTTTAATATTTTTTAGGTTATCGGTCGAGGAGCTTTCGGTGAGGTACGCCTGGTGCAGAAAAAAGACACGGGCCACGTCTACGCTATGAAAATATTAAGAAAAGCTGATATGTTGGAGAAAGAACAGGTAGGATATTGGATTTCATTTTACAAATGAAGGAGCTGATTTCGAACTAGTAGACGAACGAAAGCAGAGGGATATGTTAATTCCATGTTAGCCGTAATCTGTCGGCTGGGATTGGCTTAATGCAATGAAGTTACTTAAGTCCGCGAAAAGCGTCTTGCGATGGTTTGTCCTTGTTGTAAAATTGAAGTTAGATGTTTATTGCCCAAGTTCACTAAAAAAAGGCACTCAAATATCTAAAATCGTTCTTATATTGTTTATCATTATATAAAAAACTAGTTTTTTCCCTCGGCTTCGCTCGCGTTAAGAAGTATTTTTATACAAACTTTTAATACATATTTCACCCTCTGGAAGTAAAATTTCATAAAACGCATAACTCTCTTATTCATTTATTTTGAATCAGCAGCTCAGAAACAAAATTTTTGATCACTTACTTAAGAAATGATGAACCTGCGTAGAAAAATTTATAGAAACTTTAACCCCTTTTACCCTATTAGGAATAGCATTTCAAAAAATCCTTAAACACGTATTTATTTATTTTGAATCAGTAGCTCAGAAATAAAACACATGTCTTTAATTAAACAAATGAACTTTCATACAAACTTTCAACCCGTATTTAAACCCCCTTAGTAGTAGGTAGAATTTTTAAAATTCCTTTCTTAGCGAGTGCTTACCTAATAAAACAATCCTACTCACTTAATTTCATGAATGTAGCTTTAACAGTTTTTGCTCAGTGAATAAGAATCAGTCAGTCAGTCAGGACTTGTTATATTATATATGTAGATTGATTAGGATTTTCGTGATTTTCTTCTACAATTTATGTAACTGTTTCAACACTGTCGTAGGTGTCGAACAGGGAACTTATAAAAGGATCTTGTACCTACTGATGTTATGACGGGAGCCACTGGTAACTTTCTATCAGGTGACCCATTAGCTCGTTTGCCCTTAACTAACCTAACTAATTCGCCTTTCAGGTGGCCCACGTGAGAGCCGAAAGGGATATTCTAGTGGAAGCCGACCACCAGTGGGTGGTGAAGATGTACTACAGCTTCCAGGACCCCATGAACCTGTACCTCATTATGGAGTTCCTCCCGGGGGGTGACATGATGATGCTGCTCATGAAAAAGGACACCCTCAGCGAGGAGTGCGCTCAGTTCTATGTAGCGGAGACCGCGCTAGCCATCGACAGTATACATAAACTTGGGTTTATACACAGGTGTGTGCCTTAAGTCTTTGGTAATTCATAAATATGAAAAATTATATATTAATAGGGAGTTCAGAAATGAGAACGCTATTCTCATAACGCAAGTATATTATCTTCAGAACAATACAATTTAATCAAGTTCATTTGTTAGTGTTAACACTTAGTGGAAACATGCCTATTCTGGTGTCACAATGTTAGTTATTTTACGAGGAGTAAGGTAACTAAGTAAAGCGACTTGATCGATTTTAACAGGTTTTATAAGCATATTCAGTAGGCCTGAGAATCTGCCACTATTTAAACATTATCCAAAGAAAGGACATAATATAGTTATTGTCTTAAAGTATATCCATTTTAAGTCAATCTAAAAGGACCCAGTGGTTTAAGCGTGAACTGTGAAGTGAGAGACACGCATTCGTATTTGTAATATTTTAACTAAGAATAAAACATTTGATTGTGGCCATAATTCATCAACTTTCAGAGACATAAAACCGGACAACTTACTGCTGGACGCGCGCGGTCATATCAAGCTCAGCGATTTCGGTCTCTGTACAGGCCTTAAGAAGAGTCATCGCACCGACTTCTATCGCGACCTGTCTAGGGCGACGCCTTCGGACTTCAGTGAGTCATTTTACCGACACTTAATTTAACACAGAAGTACTAGTAAAGAAGATGATCCAGAGCCCGATTGCGGATCTAAATTGGTCGCGATATGTCAAAACACGGCAGATCACGACTTACATGGAATTGACATATTCCGACCAACTGACGCTGGTCCTCTAACTGGCTCTGTATCTTTTTCTTCGATGGTGCAATCGCGAGAAACTGGTAAAAGTTAAATAGCAGACAATATTAAGTCGGATTATGTCAATTCAATGCTCGTCTTAATCTGTCGGCAATCGGGCATAACGCTACCAAGTTATTTAAGGCGAGACAGCACTTAACGACACTACGCTATTCGCTTCGCTCCAATTATAGACTAGTTGGTGCCCGTAACTTTGTTTCGCAAACATGCGAACATGTATATCACACGGGAACCGTACATTTTCCCGAGATAAAAAGTATCCTATATGTTGCCTAGACCTAAGTAAGTTAAGTAGCTTAAACAAAAAGAGATTTGTTCAAATCTCTTTAGTTCCTGAGATTAGCGCTTACAAACAGACAACTTTTCTTTGTCGATATGTGTTCTATTACTGTTCCTCAGCCCCCACATTGATTATTTTGCAAAAATATTAAGTGTACAGACACTCCAATTTTACTGTTTTATAATATGTACATAGATTTCATTCAAATTAATTTTTATTATCAATTATTTCAATCTTCTACACTTTCTTTATCATCATCACTTTTTAATTTTTTACACTTCTTTCCGGATCGTCTTATATTGATTTGAATTTATTTTTTGTTTCGCATTAACTCATCATGACCTTTAATCTGTAATACCAATTACAGATTTCTTTTCAGTATCCACTACGTCATCTGCCATGGACTCTAAGAGGCGCGCTGAGTCATGGAAGAGGAACAGGCGAGCCCTAGCGTACTCCACCGTTGGCACGCCAGATTATATCGCACCGGAAGTCTTCTTGCAGACCGGATATGGGCCGCAGGCAGACTGGTGGAGCTTGGGAGTTATCATGTATGTACCATGGGGGAAATTGAAAGAGAGCCAGTTGACGGACCTACGTCATTTGGGCGGAATATATCAAATCCATGAAAGTCGTAAATCGTGATCTGTCGGCTGGGCTTGACATAACGCGACCAATTTACTTAGATCCGCAATCTGAATATCTTTTCAGCTTGCCTGATTGTATTATTTAAATTGCTGGTGATTTTTTAGTAAACTTTTAATAGTAAGTCTGAACATAACCAGAGGAATTGTCACACGACGATAAATGTTGCTTTCACGTCTTGTTTAGCCATCTTTGAGCAATGATTTTAAAGAATGTGCCGACTCGACCGATTAAATACCACGTCCTTATTGAATACCGGCGTCAAACAGCGATTGCGCTGTGTTTCGCCGAGTAAGTTTTCTTGAGGTCCAACTCGAAGAGAGTTGAACCCGTATACATGTTGAGACTGGGTAACGGTAGTTGCTTTTCAACAGGTGACTTGTTTACGTGTTCGTTTACAGTGGACACTATTTGAAAGTTTTTTATAAGTTATACCAGCTATTAAAAGTTTTAACGTGCTAGTAACACCGTTTGTAATTTATAACTGCAAACGCGAAATTTTTAACGTGGCCTTTCGTTTTTCATGTCGTCCATTTTATTTTTTACCTAACTATAGCAAGAATGAAGAGTCTTTGGCAGCCCGTGGTTGTTTCGCAACAATTTTTTTATACGAAAAAAAAAATGGTGCACCAAGCGATATCCTACAATCAAACAGTAATATTATGTGCTAGTGAATTATTTTGATTATCTTTTGCAAATTTATTTTAAATGTCTTTCGAATTTCATTCATCATAGTTTATCTTTAACTGCGCAAAATACATTTTATTTTTAGCCATGTTTGTACTGCTAAAAATTTGTTAAGTGCTTACAACATTGCTTTAATATTGTTACAAATAGCTATGCGATATTGAATTTCACTTTAATAACTTACCTTTATGCATTAAAATGATAACAAGAATCAACAGTATTGTAAATTTATACTACGACTATAAGCCCAGCTTTGTATCTTTATGTATTTATTTTATTTGTATCTTTGTCCCTCCTTAAGAGAGTATGTAGCCCATAAATTTTGTGTATGGTCAGACTTAAAAGTGACCAGTATATGGCTTTGTGCGATATTATATCCGTAACTTTTCACACATAAAGGCCCTCTCAGTAAATTAATTATGCACTGTGCTAATTATTACAAACTAATCTAAGGTGATGTGTCTATTGTGATATATACCTTTGATGTAGCCTGAAAGCGAGTGTATTAAGTTACATAAAGCCTTGTGTACACTATGACGTTATATGTTAAGCAATATAAGGGTAGTGCGTCACATTAGGGCGGTGTTACATGTACAAAAAGTGATAACCAAATGTGAAATGTGCACAAATGTGTACTACCCACCTGGATGTAGTTTTAAAAGTGATAGAGCGTTATTTGCGACTAATTGAATGTAACCAATATCTATCAAATTCTTCGTATTATATTTTTTTTTATCTTCATGAAATCAAAATAGAAAAATGATGACATACAAAAGGAAAGAAAAATAAATGCTTTTTGAAATGGATCATCGATTGAGTTTAATACCAAATAATAAAAAATACAAATACAAAAAAAAATACATAATTATCTATACCAAAATCGAAATCGGTTCAGCATATGTGTGAAGAATGAATAGACATAGTTTTCTTATTTATAATCATATAACCAATAGAGAAGTAATGTGAGCAATCCGTGTACGAAACTTATCAGTGTTTTGGCACTGATAAATTAACCGCCAACTAACGCTCGCCTAAAACACTACGCACCAACTTTGGGCGGATTTTTTACAAACAAAACTAATAATATTTCCGCTCTTCTGTTTCTATGCTCGATATTTATAATATAAGTATGGATTGTATTGGGATTCGTTAATACTAGTATGCATGTTATGTCACTAACTGTGACACCACCCTTATGTAGTAAAGGCTAGTGTACATCAGTAATTGCATTTTGTCACCGAGGTGTTTGATTGACGGGCTTTGTTCGCGGAAATTGAAATCTCTATTGTGGTTCTACGTCAATTGATTTAAGCTTAAACTCCAAGCTTAGACCTTGGAACATTCTGTACTTGACGTAATGGATTAAATAGGTTAGAAGAAAGTGCCATGAATTGTGTACAATCAGAGAAGTTGTTAACAGATACAGACCTTGGATCTAAGTAATTTGCTTGCGTTATGTCAAACTCAGCAGGCAGACCACGACCTACATGGAATTGACATATTCCGACCAAATGACGTAGGTCCGTCAACTGGCTCTCTTTCAATTTCCCCTATTATACATATTTATCTTCTTTTTTTTTGTCATTTCTTTTTTTTCTACTTGGAATGAAATTAAATTCCGCGAGAGAATTTAATCGAAATAAAAATTATTGGGTAATTTTTATAATATCTAAGTCAGTTCCTTATATAACACTATACGTATATAAAATTTTATGAAAATCCATTCTGTAATTTCGTAGTGTCCCACAGACACTCCATGAAAAAACTTCTAAAAGATTTAAAGGCTTTTGATATGTAATTTTTGCTTGACATTTCGTTTAAGTCATGTTATGCTATTCGAAATTTGTTTTGCGTCTATTATTAAGATTGTTTATTATTATAGTTATACAAGCTTAAATTAAATGGCATAAAGCAATTTTCCTATTTCTCACTGCTTGTGTGTTTGCGAGGTGGCTAATATTCTGTTGTATATTTAGATCTTAGTGCATTTGACATGCTATTAATATACAATTTCAAGCTATTCAAAAGCAGCTATACTGAGACACTGTAAACAGAATGAATGATTAAATACTCGAAATGCAAATGCCGACTAAAATAAAGACATAAGTGGAAGAAGCGGATAACTAACATTTTTTACAACATACAATTGTACTTACCTACTTCATTATCTAGCCACATTCTACCACTTATGTCTTCAAATGTAATTCTGGCTACTTTCTGACAACTCCATGGTGCAGAAATCGTATATTTTTTCCGGGATAAAGTCTGTACGCCCTTTCCTAGGAATCATACTATCTCCATACATTTTAAATCGGTTCAGCTGCGTAAGCGTGGGCAGATAATAGAAGGACTGGCACAGTTTACTTTTTTTTCATTAAAAAGTTAGAGGGCAAACGAGTAGGTGGGTTACCTGAAGGAAAGCAACTGCCGTCTCTCATGAACAGTCGTGACATCCGAAGAGTCGCAAGTGCGTTGCCGGCCTCTACGTGAGAATAGGATTAGGGAAGTTGGGCCACTAGGCCACGGACGCTCTTAAGAGTTTCACGCTGGTTTTCTGTAACGACGTGGTATTTGTCCGTTCGAGACGGCCTACTCGTTCCAAAGCGTGGCTCTCCCACGTCTAGTTTGTATGAATGTAATTAAACATACTTAAGCAAACATCGCAAAGCGAATGTATATAATGGCGAAGCGACAGTACGTTGATCGCGTGGACTTAAAATAGTTGACAGCAAAGCCATAAAAGGGTACGGTTCCGAGGTTTGTTTTTTAAAGGCGAGGAAAGCAAAAGTCCTTTAGCCGGCATCCATGGACATCATAGAAAACCATTTAGTTTCACATTTGAGTTTTTGTTTTAGCTAAAAACCTTTCTATTGTGAATGTGTTGAAAAGTTTTTTTTATTAGAAAATCAGTATCTTAAACATTTTTAATAAACGATACTGAAAATAACTTGCGAACGTAATGTTTTTATGTTTTTCAAGCCATGTTTATTTATCGAAGAAATTCCTCAAATTGGGTCACCCTGCTTCTAATGCGAGTTCTGAAAATCTTTAGATACTTAAGACATTCAGGTGTTTTTTTAAATAGTTTACAATGTTAGTGAAACAATGCCAGCTAAACTGAAAATTATTGCAAGCGAAAATCTTGATATGTATTTTTTTTTTATTTTTTAGCAATTATATAAATACTGTTCTTGAGTTCATTGCCATTTTATCAAGAAAATAACTTTCTTCGCAATCGTTAATAACCAAGATATTTTTAGATAGTTAAAGCAAAGAACCTTATACCTTAGCGAATTCCAAAACTTTTCGGTATTAAAATATTTTTTATACACAATACTCGCTATACATACGTTGACAATTAAAATCTTGTTTTTATTGCGCATAAATATACCCATATGTCTAATCAACATGTGGCAAGCGAAGTGCAAGGCATTACTAATTCCTACAAACGTTTCATCGTTAATTAACGAAATTCCTATTCTTAAATTTCTCATCCAGGTACGAGATGCTGATCGGCTACCCGCCGTTCTGCTCCGACACGCCGCAGGAGACCTACAGGAAGGTTATGTCGTGGCGAGAGTCTCTCACCTTCCCCCCGGAGATACCCATCAGTGAGGAGGCCAGGGAGACTATTCTGCGCTTCTGCTCGGAGCCTGATCGCAGGTGGGCTTTTTTAACCGTAACTAGGTTGCGCTATTTTAAGGGTCAAAGTTCAGATTTTGTGATTATCAGTGTACTGGAGCAGAGTATATTATAGATAGTAGGTCATTTTAGAAATTACCGCGCGCGGTTTGTATGTGTGTGCATTAAGTATTCGCCGCCGTGCGCAAACAAACTTGTAAGTCTCGACTAGTATATTGATAAAACCGCTTTAGATTTCTTTATGCGTGATATTATAGGTGGAGTCTACTGTACTTACTTTTAAGAGTCCAGAAATTGATAAACCTCTAAACCCACGAAAATGTATCCAAAAATAGAACATAATAGTTAAACAGAACATAATTTATAGCCAAATGACTATAATTTCCAGACTTGGCTCGCAACGCGGCATCGAGGACGTGAAATCAGTTCAGTTCTTCCGCGGCGTGGACTGGTCCCACGTGCGCGAGCGACCCGCAGCCATCACCGTCGACGTCCGCTCCATAGACGACACCTCCAACTTCGACGAGTTCCCCGACGTCAAACTCGAGATACGTGAGTACTAGGCATAGCCTACTTTTGTTCATACTCAAGTGATTTTTATAACGCGGAAATCATTATTGACGTCCGTTCCATTGACGACTCGTCCAATTTCGAGTTACGTGAGTACCAGGCATAGTTAAATTATTTTTGGTCATACTCAAGTAACTTATTCGACGAGCGGCCATTGACGTCCTCTCCATAGACGACACCTCCGACTTTGACGAGTTTCCTGACGTCAAACTCGAGATACGTGAGTACTAGGCGTACTAGGCATACCAAATTACTTGGTTCCATACTTAAATTACTTTTTTCATAGTCAAAAAACTTACATAATAGTCGCAGAAGTTGTTGTCTGAAGAGACAAATAAGTTGAAACCTATAAATGAATCTGCAATAACCTAGCGGTGTTAAAATATATTTATGAAGCCCTAAACTTACTTTGAGATCCGTTAGCCAATAAGCGTTTGCTGTGCAGTTAGTTTCCGAATTTAAGTCAAACGGGAATAGTAAATCCAAAAACTTCGCCCCAGAACTATTGAACTTATTATGCCAATTTGTTTCAGCATCAGCGCCCACAACTCAAGACGGCGAAGTGGCGTATAAAGACTGGGTGTTCATCAACTACACCTTCAAGAGATTCGAGGGCCTCACCCAGAGGGGGACACCCACCAAGAAATGAGCTCATACATCCAAACAACGGTACATATTCACTTAATCCAGCACTCGTGGGATAGATCAGATTTGCCAAATGTTCGTTAACGCTTGTGCTACCTCGCCGAGTCGCAGGAGCACTGATTGCCTTTAGTCCTTATTTCTTAGTGGTAAGATATAGTTTGCACTCGGGCGTTGTAGGCTGCCCGCATAGACGTTTTAGTTTAGATAAGAACAACATATATTTATTGTAACGTAATACTCTATAATTTATTTTGTACGTGTTCTGATTTGTACATGTTATAGATGATGATTGTGTCTTGTACGTGATTATGACCGTGATATTTTAAAAGTACTGTCTAATGTCTCGATAACCCGTGGCCACAATGGAATGAGTAACAGTGACCCGACTTAGAAGAGTTTTTAAAATTATGTATTTATATTAATAAGTATGCTTAGAGCCCTATCGTAGTTCTCAAAGCCGTACTTCTACACCTACCAATCTTCGTCATGTCTACTCTGCCGTAACCATGTCCGGTCACAGTCACGTAACACCTTGTACACGCCCTAATGTATTAAAAGAATAATGTATTTGACATTCGATTGCCCTAGATATTGCATATAGACTAGATGGTTCATCGTTCAATGTCATTAGTGTTTGCCTATATTATGCATTTAAAGTTGTTCCTGTTTTCGTAAGCTATGTATTAAAAGTATCTTTATCCCCGTAAGTGCAGTATTTTGTCAATATGTACTGAGTGTACAAAGTACGTAAAGCGTCGGAGGCGATTTCGAATGAAATTTGGATATTTTTCTTAACACGGAGTGAACTGAAAGTAAAGAAATATTATTTATTGACAAAAAATTATATTTTTTATTTTATTCATAATATATTCAATATTGAAAGAGCTAATTCTATTTTTAATGCTATAGAATATACACACAGCTGTCCAATTACCATAGTGTCGTATGGCCGAAATAGCATCTTATCTTTCTTTTTGAAAACAAAAATAATTATATTCTTTCACTCGAGTATAAAATTACAGTGTAAATAATATATCGAAAACGAGAATTATATTGACAATGTTATAATAATTTATAAGGTTCTGTGCACAAAGTAATGATTTATACTACTTTTGGTAGTGTTGATTCGATTTTGAAATTTGATTTTTGACCGTTACCGAAAAGGTAAATCTTTTTACGAATTGAAGAAGGATTTATAATCTATAACAGTCCTCATTATTCTGCTAAGTGTAAGTTGCAGACGAAAATATAAAGATTTCTTCGCCGAAACGCGATGTGATATGCTGAATTTCATTTGAAATTTCCTTAGCGGTATAATACTTTGTTAAA
Organism: Cyclargus thomasi; assembly: GCA_026546445.1. Classification (NCBI taxonomy): domain Eukaryota; kingdom Metazoa; phylum Arthropoda; class Insecta; order Lepidoptera; family Lycaenidae; genus Cyclargus; species Cyclargus thomasi. The sequence continues at coordinate 27,927 of JAOTAV010031292.1, forward strand.
AAGCTTTATATTAAAGATATAGCGATGCTTCTGCAGTGTCCAATATGCTTAGGCTTTCTTTAACATGTCCGGAAAATTTTCGAAAAATCGAATGATCCGAAAATACCGGCAGCCTAAATATTATGCGTACAGTTACATGTAAATACATAAATGTGTTCACATTACTTACATTTTCATTTACAATTTATTGTATTATTGTTATGGTTTGTTTATTTATTACGCTTCTTTCATTAAAATGTTTAATGTTTTTGAAATAATATATTGTGAATTCGCTCAAGATTGGCGGTATGATTCATTAACTAATTATAGAATGGTTCATTAATAAAAAAAATGCCATTTCCATACAAAACTTGATAGGAAAAAGAAGTCTTTTGTTGTCAATCGCGGTTCGTATAGAAATTTGACAGAGGGTTAATGAACTATACCGCCAATCTTAAGCAAATGCATAATAGTACTTATGTAAAGTACATCTCTTTCTTTTTAATTTTTAACTATTTTTGTATTAGTCCTCGATACCTGTCCACTTTAACCATCAGAATATTAACATACAAAAATAAAAAAAGATATAAATAATATAATCACAACCGTTAAATAAATAAAAAAGAAAATAATTTATGTAAACGCTGAGTAAGAGTCAAAATTGTGAATTAATATTTTTTTAAATTCAATCCCAAGGTTGTGAACTTTTTTTATTTTAAATTTTTTAATCTTGAAGTTCGAAAAAATATAACATGCAATATATACAATAAACATACACCTGTATTTTGAAATAAAGTAAACATTTCATTCTCGTAAAACTTAACTAAGTCTATTGTTTATTTATGAGAAAATGCTATAATAATTTAATTTTGCAGAGTGAAAAATGTAACAGTTCCATTGAACGTCTGACGCACTTTTTATGAAGGTTATAATAGTATGTCCAGTCAAGATTTTGTATCTTATACTATTTGCAGAAACGCCATGTACTTGATGCTCTATTATTACTTAATCGATACATCGATGAAATACAACAAATTGTGAACAAATGTTCAGTCAGAAATGTTGATAGGACATTTTTACTTAAAACTGTTTGCATACCGACGTCTCTAACATGTAAGCAAAAGTGGGAGCAAAAAAGATAACTATGTAAATAATTTATCAAACCCCCTAAACAAAAGACGTTAGTTTCTATAGCCAAGGTGGCAAAAATTTACGCTCAGCTAAGGCTGTTTGTCCACCGCATACGGTCACCGTCAACGAGATTATTTTGGACCGATAAATTGTTACTTATTGATCTAGGCAATAGGTTTCATTTTCTATCGACATTGATCTAGCACCCATGTCGTCGCTGCTCTTGTGGCGTAGAGCAAAATAAATCTTAAAGTCTATGTCATAAAGTGGCATTTTATCGAGTTGAAATAATCTCGTTGACTCTGACGACGTGGAAAGTGTCGTCACTGTCAAGACGGTCTAGGTGTCATTGCGCTCGCGATACGTCGCTCAAATCACATCCATTTTCATTAGAGTTCGGCTTTTTTGTCGAAAGTGGCAAATATGATGTGACCAAGTCCTCTGTTATTCCTTTGTAGCAGTCGTTGGTGTGCAAATGATCGTATATATTTTGAATTTCTCCCTGTAAATAATTAAAAAACATTTCGCCCCAAAAAATAACATTCCGTCCAAGATGTTGAGTTACTATCAAATATATTTAAATAAAGAAACAGTCTTATTTTTCCAAAATCTGCATAATATGATTATAATCAACATTTCTGACTAGATCGAAAGATTATTGTTTATTCAAAATATATAACTATATTAGTTTCAAAAATGTATTGCAATAGCTGCCACCTTGTTAAACTATCAATATTAATTTAATTGATGATGGGAAATCAATAATATTTTTAAAAAAATAATTTCAAAAATATAATAATTCAAAACATAGTTAAACCACATAAAATGCAAAAACGTTACTATTTTTAGTTGTAGTGACCTATCCTTTATCTTAAAGTATACTTTGGTTGCAGTATTAAAAATGATATTTACCAAAATAATAATAAAAATTATGTAACAATATTTATATTCTCAAGTATTTGAAGATAGATTTGTCAAAAAACCGACACAAATAGCCAATTTTTGTGGCAACGTAAAAAGTGGTTTCTTTACATGTGTGTGTGTTATCATACACACATATTATATGTAAATAAATTGCGTCTCAAATGCGTAATGTGTATAGTTTAACCTTTGTAAGCAGCGACAGAACAACGCCACAAAATTTGATTCCACGCACTCGAATATATTTTAAATCTAATTGCCCACAAATATTTTGTCACCTCAACGTTTTATAAGCGTATATAACACCTTGTAACCTTTCGAATACCTGTTCATAAAAACATAAATAATTTTCACAATCAAAGACGATGCTAAACTAAAATAAGCAGACACCTTAGCGGTATATCTTGCCGGTAGCTTAAGTACAAAGTTAGGTATTTATTTTACACCATCACATTGTTATCACGATTATAAAAATATTTTAAACAAAATGTTATATGAGATGTAAGTATAGTTGAAGATGAAAACGAATGATATCTCAATTTTAACGATATCAATAAAAATGTCTTAATGAGTTTTTCTTACTCTCTAGAAGAGGACTGGTGTAAGGTGTCTTATTATAATATACACACACTTTACACAACTATACAATATATTTATTACAACAAAATACTGAGGATTCTACGTCGCTTTTAAGATTTCCATATTTGTGTGAAGTTTTTAAATGAGTGTCTAAGCTAAAACTTTCTTGAAGTGTCTTTCCGTGTATATGTTGCTATAATGTATTTAGCACATAACTCTACCGTACTACGTAAAGCTCTTTCTGCACACGAACAGCTCAAAATGACCAGAAAAGACCATAAAAAATGTGTGCGGTTCGTGCGATATTATCCTACAATGTACTCTGCAAGAACGAAATCAGTGGTGCATCTAAGCTAGCTAGGGCTTTCAAATTCTTTGGCATCGATTTAACTACGTTTTGGAGTTATGGGCCCCCTTTGCGTCACCGATTAATACGTTATTAGAGTTTGTACATTAACCCCCTTATTGATAAATATGTTTAAACAGAGTTTAGCTAATCAAGATTCGCTGTCCCTTTCTGTCGTGTGACATTTTCAATATTCCAGAAAAGGACTACGAATCTTCAAAACACTATTTAAATGTTTTTATGAATAAGAAGGTAACTTTTAGAACTAATTATAATTTAGTTAAATTATTTAGTTAGTCTTTGGAATTAATAATTTGACCTACGATTATGTGAATACGTTCTTAATTTAATATTATTATTAAGCATTAAAGCGGCGGTAGACGGTTAACATTATTCTTAGCGAATGTATACACATAGACGGCTATATGTTGTTTTACTGTTCGAGTAAAAATATTTTTGTTGCGTTTTTGTGTAATTGTATGATGTATGTAAAGCATATTGTTTGTAGCTACAGACGTAGCTTGTTGCGTTGCAAGCTCTTAATGTTAAGCTGTCTTTACACTGCCGCGATCTTCGCAGGCCTTTGTCGCGGTATTAAGTCTGACCTGTAAATAAAAACCTGCGTTTCTTTTAACATTCAAACAGCACTCGATCAGCGCAGGATTTGGTTGGATCTTGATTGACGTTAGTGACGTTTCAATCCAGTTTTTTTGTCATCCGGTTTTTTTTATCCCTAGTCAGGTCAACTGTGGTTCCCTGGCAAACTTACTCATGCTTCTACGAACGCCGTACGCGTGTTTAACGATGCTTGTGAAATAATTTCAAGGTACCATCTGTAGTTGTAAATTTAGTGACGTAAGAGATACATATTATGTAAAATATAAAAAAAAACTAAAGTATTTTTTTCCACGTCTAATTTAAGAATCGACGCTATGCTGTTTATTACACTTATTATATTTTAAGCTGCGATTTGCTTGTCTATAATGTGATGTAACTTCAGTTTCGCTGCCCAGCAAAGTGCTATGACAATATTGTTTTAAGCAGTAGATCTGCGTGAAATTGTAAACCGTATTGTAATAAATGGGCTCTGGAAATTGTTGATTTTTACATGACTAACATTTGTATTATTTTTCGATGTATTGTAATATGGCAAGTAAATCGCAGTTTTGTTACATTAGTAACGCGACGACTTTGTGTCTAAGCTTGGTTTATTTAAAATTGGCTGTTCGCTTTGTTATTGTTGATAGAAAGGATGAATTATTTAATTTTCTTAAAGTGTAAGTTTTTTAAATGTTTTGTTTAATATTGTTTCTTCCATATGATTTTAAGAATGGCAATATAAATAAGCATTAAATCGATACGACATTAATTCTGTTTGCTTTGAAATCCTTAGATTAAGTTTTAAAGTTGTCATGTCCTTATAAATTAAGTGTCCTCCAGCGGCCATTAGGTGTTGTAACTTATCCTTTCAAATTGACCAAATGTTAAGGCGATCACAAATATGTCAGCACCTTGCGCTCCATATTCAGTACTGTACCTGTAATTCGTCGCCACACCGCGTAAAACAGTAACTTAATAAAATGGGGCAAAAAAACTGCTGTTGGACAAAAAAGCGTTCAATAATCCATTTCTAAGCCCATGAAATGAAATAAGATAAAATATAATAAAAACAACATTTATCATTTATATTTATTACTCGATTATAGCAAATATATATAACTTATGTCTCAGCGTAAATCAAGCTATAAAATTTTAACAAACAAATTAGCTAAAAGTAATTATCAGTTGAGTTTAGCGGTCCTCGTGAGATTCGTTTTGTAATAACTTATTAAGAAGTAAATGCAATTTTTGAAGCCCGCTAACTCTAAATTAAACTAGATAGTGTTCAAATAATATAGAGACCTTCTACACTGTCAATTGTAAAGCATAATATTATGTTTGTGACGCGAATATATAAATATTAGCGTTCAATGTACAATCGGCAGTGTTAAGGGCTCTCAAGTTTTGAAATCCTGGTTTTGCAAAATTTTGGTGGAACAGCGTTAGGGCGCTTTTTCTGTCAACGCTCGCTTGCTTGTGAGACCTACTCTGAAGCCTGTTTTGAGATTTAAACGATCGCATCATAATGCCGCGTCCTACATTAACAACGTTATTTCACTTGCTAAAGTTACGAGGTATTTGTTCATTTAAGTCTCAAAACGGTCTCGAAGTGCCTATGCCTCTTAGTCCGCATAAAAATGCGCACATCCTAAAATAATCCAGTTCGGTCGAGGTTTTACGTGCTATGCAGAAAACACGCAGGTAACCAGTTGTCACCACAAGCGGACCATCCGCACGCGGACAGTGACACGCGTCACAGGAAAAGCGTCCTTAGTGTATAGCTTTTAATTTTTTCAACGATGCTATACATAATACATGGCTAATTGAGATTTTCGATAATTTAAAAGATGACTTAGAAACAAAGTAGAAAAAAAAAGCAAAAATTAGCTAGAAAAATAACATATGTTACTTTACTCTTGTGCATCCAGAAAAAAGACGATATTATTTCCACAATTTTCTAGCTAAATTAAATCTATTTCCATTATTAACAAGCAGGTTTTTACGTACGTTAAATGATACTTTTTTAAATACAGTAAATGCAATAGTGTAGACAACCATCAACAAAGTATTTCTAGGATAATGTATGCTTGTGATATAATAACATTGAAAGTGAGATCGCACTCGACACTACGTTCCATAGAGTGTCGTGTCCTGTCTCATTGTGCGGTCTTTCCTTAAGTTTTGCGTTATCTTAATATCTTGGTACAACTTAACTGAAAAAACGCTGTAATAAGCTACTTATCGTGAATCGAAATTGTGTTTGTCCCTGACTGGTGCGTCGTTAGATTTTCTTCTTTACTCAATGGCGTATGCTAATGCTATACTCTAAGTAAAGCGAAACGAAATAAATACAATCAAAATAATACAAAAACCAATTTAAACAGTTTGAGCAAAATTGGACAAACTTATTTCTAACGCTATTTAAATAAATGTATATACAGGGTGTCACAGAAATCAATGATAGGCCGAAAACGGGTTAAAGACCCAGTCGTGTAATAAACTAGAAAAAATTTGAAAATAATAATCTCTATTATGTATTTTACACATTATTATTAGGATTAAAAAAATAGGAAAATTTATGATTCACAGATCCAATCCTAATATAACTTTTGCGTATTTTTTTTTATATTTCGTTATAACCTAACCTAACCCATACATCGTTAAAAACACGTTTTCGGCTTATCGTTGATTCCTGCGTCATCCTGTATACTTCATTAGGTATACACTCCATTTTTAAATGCAACAAAAGTAGAATAAAAATAAAATATCTGTGTAACATGTAGAAACATTTTTTTTGTAAAACGAATTAAATATACATAAAATTACAAAAACCCATTACGCACAGACATAAAAAATAAAAATAAAAATTTCGATTTCTAGATATAGATATTTATTTTTAAAATAATTTTGATCTGCATATGCAAACCTATGTATACTTATACTGTTATATCACGCCGTACAGCAAAGGAATAATTATATAGGAAATTGAATCGACCTTTCTGTATAATAGGTAAGTGTATAAACATACTTGAAAGGCAAACAAAAAGTAGGTTCTCTCGTAAATGATAGATCTCTCAATTATTTGTTCTATATTAGCCTGGCATTAACTCACTAATAAATTTAACTATAAAAGGCAAAAATAACTAAGACAACCGTACGACTTCTAAACAACTTACGAAACCTAATTCATAACAGAAAAGAAAACAATTTCACAGGGCACAGCTTAAACTCTGCACCATAGAAAATAAGACTAATTTTCATAATATAATTTTATAAAATTTAACCCAATAGGAACTTTTCAAACAAAACAATAATTAAAAAAGTACAACGAAAGCTTCAGTTCGAAGGAGTATAAGGGCTATATACGTGCCTTTATTTTACTCATTATATTTACCCTCTTCATTAAATATATTTCTGCAGTGTACAAGTTACGACCATAAACACAAGTCGTTGTCTTATACCCTGAAATAAAAATGCGTAAATGTCTTTATTGGTAAGAGGGTATAATGAACACTTATTAATTATTAATATGAATTACGATTAGTATGAATATGCTCTAAATAATTGCAGTCTCGCTTGATGATAGAAATTGTTAAAAATAATGCTAACATAATATTATGTTTAATAATTACAACATTAAAATAATCCTCTACAAAAGAGAACGAATACTTTTTTCGCATTGTTATTGTAATCATTTGAAATAAAATTAACAAAATACTGCCTACACTGTACTACCTAGGCTTTTTCAATATTTTGCCGCCTTTATCCTTAACACGTCACTGGGATATCCGATTTAAAATATATGAGCGATACTACAACTCGTTATAGTCTAATTTGGACAAGGCTTTAATGACAATTGCACCAATCAATCAACTCAATAATTCAAACTTTAATTTCTCTAAGAATTTTTCTTATTTGTTGTACCCTTAATGGGCAAGACACAACCACGGGGACGTAGCCATGGGCAACCTACTTACCTACCTATGTGTGGACAATTTAAAATACGTGAGGTAAAAGGTTAAAATCATAGCTCGACTCGACTTCAAAATTTTAATAAATATATAATATAATGCTTGTCCACGCACTTGTGTATTTGTCATTGGACAGTTAACTCTTTTCGATCGACTGGATCAATTTTGATGAAATTTTTCGTAGGTTTCCAAGGGGGTTTAGATTCACAAACCAAGACTGGCAGGATAACGTCCGCTAGTATAAGATAATATGCTAGTTTCAGAAATTTCTATCGCCAACCGAGACAAGAATATACAGACGACTAAAGTGAATTTGATATTTTATCTTTAAGTGTTCTTTAAATAAAATATTCTATAACATTTATTGATACATTACTAATATATTTTCGGTTACATCAATTAACTACATATATCAGAATTATATTCGTTTCAAGTCTGCGTTTGCGAATATTTTTCAATTGCGCATTACAGAAGCAGACTTAATACTTTCATGATCAAACATTTAAGTAGGATATAATAGTCGTGATACATAGTTTAGCGATATGACTGCATAATAATTCGTATATGTACTATATCTACTATACAAAATGCACATAATCGTAATCTAAAAGTCTTATTATGATCAATTAGACATTATAGTTCTACCAGATAAGGACGTCGACCACAAAAGTGCAACTCAAGAATTTGCACTTGTTTTACTAAGGTGAGGCTGGAGTATAGCGACAATGCGCGGCAACGGAGCGACACGACACGTCACGGCATTATATTATTTAAGTTTGTATACCAACCATTCGAATCACAATCAAATGAGCCGAGAATTATTGCCGTATAGTGCCAGTACCCCTAAAGTTAATCTTCCGATCCAAGCACCAGGGAGACATAAAAATTAAATAAAATGCCAAGTGGCATTTTATTTAATTTTTATTATATGACTTAAAAAATAGGTTCGATATTCTAATGACATTGGTGTATCTGCCCTTGACGCCGCGGCCTTGAAGTGTCGTAGAGTAAAATGAAACCTATTGTTATGATCATAAAGTGGCATTTTTTTATGTGCCGCGGCTGCTTGCAGCGAGGATCGGAACGTTAACTTTAGTGCGGTCCCACCTTTAAATTCAAATGCTAACAGGACTAGACCCTTTGGAATGAACAGAAATATTCAGCTTGATGTGTCACTAGGCCACCTAATATGATGACTTTTCGACCCTCGATTCCAAAGCAACGCTGTCATTAAATCAGTTACCGTAACTCCAAAAGGAGGCATCCTGATATCATTTGAATCTGTACAAACCCCTGAGTTAGTATCATATGTATCTGATTTTAAGACTCGAGTTAAGTTGTCGAAGTCTGACTAGATTCCGGTCGCCGAAAAAATTTAACTTGTGGTCACTTAATAGTTTGCTGAAAATATTCCTTACCTTACTAGATATGGAAGTGCGGTAGCGAATTTTTTTTATCTTGAGTGACAGAAAAAATACATACTCAAGCGACCGAATTTTCTTCAGCAACTCGACAATTACGGTGTTGTTTAAAAGGAGCTTCTTAAATTTAACGAGCATTTGAATATTCACCTCGTTCGAATTGCCAACGAGTTATGTTAAAAAGTATCTGGCATCACCTAATGTACGAAATGATAGCTAAGAGTATCACAGTAAAAAGGCCATCAAAGTAAAAGGTTTAAAAGGGAAATGGATCATGATATTGAAAACATATTCGATTAAATATACAACTACATACATACAAGTAGCATAAAAGTTACCTCTTTATAGGCATCTGTAATAATTTATCATGTTGGAAGCCTTTCATAATAAAGAGGCTCCCTAACATTTTCAAAATATTAATTTTACTTGATAGGTAGGAGTGTACCCCAAAATGTTTGAAAAACGCCATTGCGATGTTAAACTCCCTACCAATTTATTTTTAGGTTGTATATTTTTTCGAATAAACATTATTTAACTTTTTAAGGAATCATAATCTGGCCTTATTAAAAAAAACTTAGTACTTTATTAATGTAGACGACTCAAATATTTTGGATACAACATATTTTTCAGAAACACAAAATTATTATTAGACAATATGGACTGTTGATACTGATAAGACCCTTTAAATATTATGTAGAATTTTAGGAACATTTTATGAAATAATTTTAATCTTTAAATATATAAAATTAAATTGAGCAATACCCTGTTACCGGTGAAATAAAATACAATTTTATATAATTTCTTCAAGTAAATATTAAACTTAATGAAGAATATTTACTATTTGCAAAATACATAGTTTAAAAATCATTTTTTATTATTATAATGAAATTAAGTTAAGCTTCAAATATTTAAATAGAGATCAATATATTAATTTTATTATTAAATAAAATATATTTATTATATACTAAATAAGAAACGTCTAGGGATCATGAGCTTACCTAAAAGCATGTAGGAAATCGGGATTTTAAGATTGACTACAACATTCATAATATCTATTCAATATTCATACATTCGAACTACAGTCACTACTAATTGTCATTTTAAGTATAATAAGGTAGTAAGCGAAAAGTAGTATAACACATTTAAACACAAGATGTCCACGCAGTGAAATCGGATACTGAAATTTTAGAACTTTTCCGAGTTAGAGGTACACTCTTGTTACAAAGCATTTTACACAGATTAAAAACAAAATGTCGACAACCCTGAAACCAAAACATCTGAGTCGTGTACACAAAGATCTATGTCTGCGAGACGGGGGCCGACGCTTTCTCCGATTCGGCTGTCTCTTCCTCTTCGGCCTTCGGTATGTCGAATATCTCAGAAAAGAGAGCCGGCAGGACCAGACGTTGCCAGTTGACCCGGCACCATGATAGCAGGTCGTTGTGTCTTGCACCAAGCACGCGGATTTCTTGAGCGGCTGATGAAAACGCTTCCAAACGAGCGGGCACGTCAGGGTTGCCGCTGTCGATTATCTTGACAAAAAAAAAAAACATTTGCTATATTCCATTCGCCGTAAGGTGGCACAAAATTTTATACAAAATGTTAAAATTTATTTGGAATTTCATGCCAAGCCATTTTGAACAGATAATTATTATTATTGTGTTTTAGACTATAACTGAGAATACGTTTGTATCCCAATACTTACAACCATCTGAAAGGCATCTCTGATAGCGTGATCTAGCGTGTTGATTCTGTCCATATCATTGAGTCCACCTCTGTTGGGGTTGAAGAAGAGCGAGGCGTAGAACAGAGCCAGCTCCTCATCAGTGATCTGCATTTGTATGAGTTTTTGGACGTAAGCCAGCATGGCGTTCGCGAACTGGGTCTGAAAATATAGTTGATTGCTAGTTTCCATCAACTGCCTCCTAAAGGGAACTTACGAAACGAGCTTCTATATCGTCGTTGGTTTGCTATAATGACGATGAACGTAATATACGCCGCGTTTGAGATGCTCAGTTCGAAAGGCGTCCTTAAACCAGGTCTCTCCCTCTCGTGCGTATAGGTATTTAGGTATCGAATTGTAAGTACCCCTCGTGAGGGGCAAATTAATAAATAAACTTTTCGATTTAGACAGGCTTACGCTAAGAGATATTTAGCTTAATGATTAATTCAACAAATGAGAAACAAAAGTCTTGTAACTTTTTTTAAAATTTTAGGTACTCACGTCGTAAATAATCTCCAAATGGTTCTTAGTGATGGCAGTGCCGTCTTCGAACACAATGCTCGTCGGAGTAGATACTCTCGTAGCCCTCGTCAGCCACACCTCGAAGAAGCCCAGCTGTGGACAAGTCACACTGACACTGCTTACACCATCGAAGATTCATAGGCAGACCTACATCGTTTGGTCGGGTTATGTCAAGTCAATGGTATTTGTCTATGTAAAACTGTACATGTCTAGTGGGGTCGAGACAGGGTTTCAATCATATAACAATAGCATCACTTTAAATTTTAAATGAAAATGAGAATTGGAGACAAGTTAGAAGTCAAAAAGAAATAAAATATAAAATAACACTAACAAAAAATGGCACGAACCAATTCAGTCCATGGGAATAATAATAACTTATAATTAAAAGTAAATTTGCACAAAATATTACATACAATAAAAGTCGCAAAAACATAAATTTCGCACGCTTCATAATATTTTAGTAAGAGGTTGCTTCAATAAAAATTAGCTTATAACAAAGTCGCAGGCACAAACCATAAACTGTATAAAAAAGTCAATTGCAAAGCATTAATCATATTTAAACATATGGAAATTGTGTAAACTAAAGACGAGTGCGCACTCAAGCAACACGATACTTCTAACATATAGTCTGGTTACAATAAGTTGAACCTAGAAAAAACTTCCCAAATTCAATAATTCTTTAGATGGTATCACATTACTTTTGGTATAATCAAAATCGGACTTTGAATACTCGTTGGAGAGAATAAATCCTGTTTCTGATATCTGCCTATATGGTAGTTTCAGATGTTAGGTTAAAATAAATGCTAGGTTCAACTTATAGTAGCCAGACTATATAATGTGAAGTGTTGTGTCGCGTTAATGCGGCGTCATCAAAGGGCATGGTTTAGTTTAAGCGAATGAAGTAGAAAAAGCTAAAGTTACAGTAAAGTCTCGAAATTATTATGAAATCTTACATTGAAATTATATGAGCTAATCTCTATGTTCCTTAATTTCGTAGACGATAGCTTCTACCGACCACTTAATCGATGCCCGACCAGACAGTCAAATTTATTACTTGTTGATTCAATATTTTATGATTATGATAATATTTGTGCATGTCTGACATTGGCTTCTGCCATCTTTACCTTCAGACTTCGGAAAAAGCAATGCAACCTTGGAGTATTTATGAAAACGGAAATTTTATTTGTGCACCTGAAAACACGAGTAAACAGTACATTTATAGCTTGCACCAATTTCAAATCGACAATATGGTGAACTAAACTTGAGATTTGCTGGTCCTTCCTTTTAATAAGGAAGAAATAAGGTGCTTGTAGGCTAAGAATGATTCATATATTTTAATCAAGAAGACAATCTAGACTTCATAATAAAATAACGTACTTTTTATCCAGCAAAGACTACATTTTTTCTCACGCTCAGAAAACGCTTTAAGCTTGCCTCGAGTTAAGGATATTCTTTTTAGATACGTTTAGTCACCACGAGAACATGTTGTGATGGCTGAAACTACACAGTATGGGAGAACCCAAGCTTCTTATTTGGTTCTTTACCTTAATCAATATAAGCTGATCGTCTTGCGGGAGTAGGTTGAAGCCGGGGATGCGTTTAGCGAACTCCACCAGTTGTTGCACTGAGGGAGTCATTCTGTGGGCGACGTGGTACCAGAGCGTCGACAGAACGTCGATTGGACGCCCTGTGGACGAACTTGGGGCGTCCTCCCCGCTGCTTCCTGTTGGCAGATGTAATGATTTATTGACTTTTTGCGGAACTGTAAGGTATGAAGTAGGTTATGCTCAATTGTGTTTTTTCCTTACAGTTTTAGGATTTCCAAAGAAGAAAAAGTAGAATAAAGGCGACTGTGTTGTAGTAGTAATCTGCTGATACAAGGTTTCATAGCATAGGCCTGACGTCATTTACATATATTTTGGGCAATAGGTGCGCAAATACTCCAATTACCTTCATCAGAATCGTTCAGGTTCAGTCGGAAAGTTCGGACTTGTATGCCGTCCTTGAGCTCAGCGGACGACGCGCCGAACATTCGGTGCGCGGTGAGGACTATCCTCACCATCTCCTTCGTGAGGTCCTGATGCAGGACTTCGTTATCCAACTCCTCCACCGGGGCCGGTACTGGGGCTGGCACCAGATTCCTTGCGAGATCGGGCATGCTCTCCATGACGGCTTCCCTCGGTCGCTTCGGCACTCGTCCGTACCTAACGGCTGAGAAACAAGTCCTCATTGTACGAACAGTTTCGCCAAACTGATGCACTCTGCACCGGGTGTTAGATCCCTAATTGGAAAATAAGGCGCGGTGCATTGATCTATGTTCTATATTGTTTTCTAACACTATCGCGGACCCCACACCTGCTATGAGAACGACAATTTAACACGTAGCTCTCTCGCAATTGATCAATCTGCGCGTCTATTAGATAAGAGTTTAAACCTTTTGCTTATTATAGTCTTTTGCAGAAATTTCTAACATGGTTTAAGTATTTCTCTAGCGAGATAGGTTTTTGCTCCAATAACCTCTAAATGTTACGAAATTCAATAAAAAAATATTATAAGCTATTTTAGGTTCTAAAAATTCTCCGTTTAATATATAAAAGGCGTCAAAGAAAATATTTAAATAACTCAACCCTATACTGGCATTTCTTGATTTTCTGTAATAGTTATCATGTTCTAGCTATCTCGTATTTTCAGAATCATTCTGAGCTGTAGTCGTAATAGACTTAGGTCAGGTTTATCGGAAAACTTAATTGACTACACTTGCGAACAAGATCTCGCCTCTGTAGCAGCCACCAAAATAATTACTTGCTCGGGCTTGGACCGAAATTTGAAACCCTAAGTTGGCTTTTCGATCCTGGCGGCACGGCGAGTAACAATGATTTCGTGATTTTTACCCGAGATTTTAAGATTCTTAATAACAGTCAAAATTATTACGATATACCTAATGTGATTTATGCTGTTTAATTACACATGTGATATTCCTTGAAGCACATACAAAAGAAGTCGTTAAATATTAGTAGTTATGTAAGTAATATGATTAAGATTTTTTTTCCCGATAAGGATCATCCTGCTTTTAAGTCTCTCTCAATCACTCACAATCTCTGCTCATGCCAACCGCGAGGCACTTCTTGAACCGGCAGAACTGGCACCGGTTCCTGTTGAGCCGGATGACCAGACACTTGCCGTCGCGAAGACACCGGTACTCGATCTGCTTCTGGATACTCCGACGGAAGAAACCCTAGAGAGATAAGAAATTTGTTGTTATATCCAGGAAGGAACTATTAAAACACTAGATGATGCACGTAACTCCGTTGCGCCAATACTGTTTATTTTGCCTAACTAAACTAAAACTAAAATTACGTGAAACATTTTCTTTCAGGATACTTGCTTCAGCGCTTATTCAAAGATTTTTTAGAAACTTCTATAGCTTTTACTTGCTTACAATAGGTAAGAAGAGTTTTATATATTATTATCTGCCACTATAACTATTCTCATGGAAAAAATAATTTTCCCTTAACTGCATAATATTTTCCAAGTTGTTTAATTTTCTTCTTAATGGAATAAGTCAAAGATTTCAAGCATGAGCATCTTGAAGAAAAGTTTCCTTGTTATTTTAAAGCAATGGAGATAATTAGCAAAAGTTTTAACAAACAACCTTTGATAAATACAGAACATAGGGTAAAAAAAATTCTTTCCTTCTTCATTCAATTTATTGCATCTTGCAACCAACTTACTTTTATAACAAATAAAATTTAAACTCATACTTGAATGTTTGGAAAAAAAAACAAACTATTTGGCGGCTTTAAATGGCAGAAAAAATTGAAAGCTTCTATTCAGTTTTTGAGTGATATGTTCAATGCAGAAACACGTTCGAATATTTGAGTAAGAACTGAGCTTTCGACGTAAGTGATGTGTAAGCTTTTAGTTTTTATAATGT
Source organism: Cyclargus thomasi (assembly GCA_026546445.1). Lineage (NCBI taxonomy): Eukaryota > Metazoa > Arthropoda > Insecta > Lepidoptera > Lycaenidae > Cyclargus > Cyclargus thomasi. Next base: position 43,054 of record JAOTAV010031292.1, read on the forward strand.
TCTATAGTATAATAAACAATGTGTTTCCATAAATAAAATACTTGGTATTAATTGGCCTCCGATTTGATTCGATTTCGATCAAAGTTAAGAACTTAAGCTGCCGGCTGATTTATACTCGTATATGTTACTAATTGACCACCCAATAAAGACATTACTTATTATTATACTCGTAATTTACCTACTATTGTCGAGTTCTTTTACACTGAATCCATATTAATATTATAAAAGTGTGTCTTTCTGTCTGTTACCTCTTCACGCCCAAACCGCTGAACCGATTTTGCTGAAATTCGGTACAGAGATACTACGGGTTCCGGTAAAGGACATAAGTTTCTTTTTATTCCGAAAATAAGGACGATAAATGAATTTAAAGTTGAAAATAAATTGGAACGTCAAATACAGAATAAAAAAACAACAGATGCATAAAGTTTTATATTTTAATTAACACTTTGTACCAGGAAATTCGTTACGAATAAATGAAAATTCGTTATCAAACTATTGGGGTTGGATGTATTCGGAATTCATTTTCTGCTACTTCTAAAGTGAATTTCTAATTCATTTATAAGTTTTAAAAGTATTTCTTTTCCTTTCTTCCCAGTATGAAATAAAACACGACACTTGAGTGTAACCTAGTTAGACGTACTAATTGTTTCTTCAAAAAAGGAATTTTGAATTTGATCTGTACGTTTGTATTCTTAAACGCGAAACGAACTAATGTTTGGCTGTACCGATTTTAACGCGGTTTTCAAAGGATTTGTTACACATGAAATTAGTTTACTGACGTCAAAACTAAACGGTTGTTTTTGCTATTTTATTGTTCGAAGTCGTTTTCTTTGTGATATATTTTTTTTAATTGTCGTGTAATCTTGTTCTTGTATTTTAGGTACGTCAGATATGTTCTATGTTCTAATAATTTTCACCTCATGGCCTTGACTGAAATGTCTATTAGTATCATCACCCAACTCTTTATCACTACGACCGCTACTTTTATCATCATCATCATCTCCGTCATAGTCATCATCATAATAGTAATTATCATCATTATCATCATCATCAGACCTTGCAGCCTTCGCAGGAGGTGACACCGTAGTGGTAGCCCGACGCCTTGTCCCCGCACACTTTGCACGGCGACGCCGCCTTGCCAGCACTCGCACTATCTATATGCTGATCTGGAAACAAAATCATATATTGAAACATTCTTACAAACATTAACATAGCTAATATAGAGTTCCAAAAATTTTGAGATATTTTTTTTTATGCAGGGGAATTAGCGTCTTTTGAGCATAGACAAAAATGGAGACATTCTGATATTTAAGGCATGATTCAGTGTTTATTAGAATAATCGATATAAACATTGTCAAAAAGTTATAACAATGTACTTCTCTTTTTTAATACTAAAATTATAACAAAAAAGATTTCAACGCCTAACGCGGCTTAATTTTTTTCTATACTATTAATTATAGAGCAAAACATAACTCGCATCTTTATTCATTTATATATAGACCTATTCTGCAACTCTCTGTCACAAACATTCATATTATATTTGCCAATGAAAGTCCACTTAAGTGAGTATTACGACCACAATTGAAAGGGCGCGAATCGTTTATGTGCGTCACTTACGGTCAGGAGTAGTGTTAACTAGCTCTTATTGGGACATATTGATACTAAATAGAATCTAGACCAGTATGATTCAAACTTTTTCTGATAGGTTTGGTGCTGCTCGATAGTAAGAACTTTCAATGCGTTACGCAAACTCCCGCAACTGGGATCCGCGCCGTGTGCCCGCAGCGCATGCCCTAAAGGTTTAATTATCTGCTAGCTCTGTTTATCTCAAAATAGTAGTAGTTCTTAACTTAACTGTGGTTACGTTAAGTTAAGAACCTAATCTTCTTAATGTGCTATATGACAGACATGGAAGGAAATAACGCAATTCATGCAAACTTATCACTGAACTACATATATTTTAAAGAAAAGCCAGCTGGCATTAGAGCGGTGTTTTTGTATAACCTTCATAAGTATTTTAATGAACTTAATAATAATAATAATAAATGTTTGAATTTTTTATTTTTCAATATTAGGTTGTGCACGTACGTACAAAAAAAAACTAGAGATTACAAGCATTTTTCTTGCCAACTGCGATAAGAGGCAAATTTTGCCAAAAATTGGTCACGTTATTTTAGAGCTAATATCGTGTAAAAAATAATAATACACCTTTGCGCATGTCATATAATATTCTATAGAAATTTTGAAACTTATTTTAAGTTTATATATATAAACTTAAAATAAGTTTCAGAATTTCCGTATGCTACAAAAACCAATTAATCTTTATAATATCATAATTTGTGTTATTAAAAGAGCAAAAAAAAACACCATAGAAGATGCTAAAACGGTGTTGCTTGTTACGTACTTACAAGTTAATTTTTTAGAACATTATTATAATAAAAATTACACTTAACGCATGAGCCGGTAACACTTCGTGTAGACCGTATAGTCATTATTCCCACACGATTCTTGGAAGTCAAAGTACTCTACAAATTATGTTTTGTTATTTATTATTTTTTATATTTAATAACTTCTTATGAAAAAAAGTTTTACGCGTACATAAGGTATACATAGGTACGAGGTAAAAAGGGTTTTGGGAAAAGATAAAATGATCGTAATTTTTTACAGCAAAATCCTAATATTCTCTTTCTTTATTTTCGTCCATTCTTTATATTTAGGATCTATTTATGCACACAAAACTTTCTATGCGCGCTTAACATTTATTATATTACGTTACGTGTCACATGTTTGTACTCGATTCTTTACTAAGTGCAAAATTAATTTTAAATTGAAATAGTTAACCTTGTAAAATGTACCTATCCAGATATGAGACCATCAAAACCAAAGCGGCCCAAACCAATATTTCTCTCTATCTACTTTTTTCTTCAAACCCCTAAGTACCCAAAAGACCTATAGCTAAATTATGTTGTATAGAAGGATGGAACTCTTACCTTACAGAACAGTTCCTAAAGTAACTTTAAAACACATAGGGGTTAAAAAAAAAACGTTTAAAAAACTAAAACCCGTTCCAAAAAGTAAGAAACAAGAAATTATAGTTATGTTTAAAGTATATTCGTGGTTTTACCTACTGTATTAGAACGGATTTTGGTACTATAGATATTAATAAAATAAATATAATTAGTTAAGTAAATTTTGACTTAATTGTAAGTGACTTAACTTGCCACTTGCTACTAAATGTTGTATTTACATGCAGTTAATAACTTAAAGATTAGTTACCTATTTATCTACCTAATACATGTTAACAAGACACATAGGTTCTTGTTTCTTACTTTTTAGAACGTGTTTTAGGTTTTAGTTTTTTAAACGTTATTTTTATTTCACTTATTTTGGGGGTGTTATTCCTCGATAAATTTATTAATGTTAGATATATATAATTCAAGGGCTTTTATGAAATTTTACAATCAGCAGGTGATTGCAATTAAACGCGTGGGAATTAAATGCT
>JAOTAV010031293.1:0-20058 GCA_026546445.1 Cyclargus thomasi
GAGACCCCAGAGCCGGGAGCTACCTGGCACAACGGATAGCAATTGCCATCCAACGGGGCAATGCTATTAGTTTGCTCAGTACACTGCCTGATGGGGACGATTTAGAAAAGGTTTTCTTTTTATAGTTTTAATAATTTTATTTTAAGTTTGAATTTTGTAATATTTAATGTTTATATAGATTATACTGTCATTTTATCATTGAAATGTCCGTTTCATCTTCTAAACACCCTTCATTCGACCGTATTGACGTGTGAAAACAATGTCGTATATTTCGACGAAATTTACCTGTTTTCTATTCCAATACGGCGCAAATAAGTATATTGGAATTTTTTTCGTGACCTTTGAATACTCGTAAACAGTAAACAGACTAATTAGTTGTAGTCAATTGAAGAATTTAATAGAACCAGTGCCTATCCTTTGACGACCTTTGTGGATGAGTTGGTAAACGCGTTGGTAGCTTAAGCTTGGGGTCGCGGGTTCGAATCCCGTCTACGGAGCAAAAGTTTTTCACTGTTCCTGGGTCGTGGGGTATTAAATAATAAAAATCTTAAATACGTATATAGATAAAAAATATTAAATATTTTTCCGTTGTCTGGTATACCTGTATCACAAGTCCCTCGAGTACTGATCACGGGGCGAGACTGACGTGGTATAAAGCGTCAAATAGATATTATTATTATTATCATTTCAAAGTATATACTCTATACTTATCTATATGACTGTACAAGTGTACAAGTTAATTATTGAACGCAAAAATGTTTAATGCAAATAGTTAAAATCCGTAGTACGAAGTGACCCATTCCAAAAACGTATTGGCTAGTTCGTACCACTCCAATCACCGTGGTACGAAATGCCCCATTCAAGAACAGTACTGGGGCATTTCAGTCGAGGTACGAAACCTGCGTCGGGTGAACTGCTGAACAACACCGAATTTAGACGCATCAATGTAGCTTCCTACAACTGTTACTATAATATAGTGAAATGAATATAAAAAATATAATTGTGGAGTCTCTCTGTTCGGTGATAAATAAAAGTAGAGTCCCGATAATAAAATATATTGTTCCTTTTACAATATGTTAAGTATTAAACAAGCTACACTAACGGAGGTTATATTGTCCTATAAACTCAATGTGCAAGGATGCACTATTTGTGTTGATGCACATTAACTTTTCTCTTCTACTTTTACAGAGAAAACTAAGGGGCCAATCCTCGTACAGAATTCATTTATTACATGAGAGAGGAAAGGCGACACGCTGATCTGAGAGGCTTTTGATTCCGTTACCATTAATTGTCTAAAAATAATTTCATACAAAAAAAAGTAATTTAGTAATTTTATTAGGCCACTTCTTTATACGAGTATTATATAAAAATCAGTCTGGTTTTCCTTCCTGACGTTATATCTCGAGAAAACACAAACCTATTTCCACGATTTTGCTTTGCACGCTGGAAAGGTCTCGGACTCCTTGAGGTTTATAGCAAAGGAATTCTGGTAAATTTTCAAGAGAAAAGCAGGGAAACAGGGAAAATCACTAACGAAGTCGCGAGCAACACCTTGTATACACATGAAGTCAAAGAAATATATTTTATTAAAATACATACATATTGTGTTTAGTTGCTAATATTTTAAAGAATAACCTTGAAACAGCTAAAATTTTATTATCTAACATAATATAATTTTAAAAGACTGACCTACATAATCATAAATTTTATTATGTATCAAAGGTTTGTGAGTCTGGTCTTCAAAGGCGGAAATCAAAAACATTCAAAGGTTAAGAAATAATGGCGCGCAGAAATTATTTAACATCGATAAAATATTGCTTTCAAAAATAGAATCTATTTGGAACATAATGTGTTGTTCACTGAAGTATTCGGGGACATTTGTTAGGGGAACGCATAAGCTAGTATTTGCTGAGTGAGATGTAGGAATATCAATTGTAATTTTTTAGGGTTCCGTGCCCAAAGGGTAAAAATCTTAGTAATAAGGGTTCATTACTAAGACTTCGATGTCTGTCAGTCTGTCTGTCTCCAGGTATTTATTAAAAATGGTAATAGCTAGAGAAAATAATGTTTAATATTTTGACAGATAAGGGAATTTAGTGAAGTATATTTTTAAGTAATTCTTTAATATGGAACAAGTGGTCCGTATCATTATAATAATACGGGATCGGAAAACTTTGTACCCCTTTTTACGATAGACGCGTAGATGTAAAAGCATGAAATATTTGTTTTCTAGTTCTAGTTGACATGGAGGAGCGCGGAATACTAATATTATTTTGAACTTACTTTAAAGTTGCATATTTATAATATATGAAACTCTACACACTACAATATTTTGTAATTATGGTTTTTAATAAAATTTAATGGCCTGGTAACGAGACCTTTATGACGCTACGCACACTACAATATTTTGATATGACACGATAATCACACACGAAACTTTTTTTTAGTATATAGTTGGAATCTGTAATTTTTTTAATAAAATTTAATGGCCTGGTAACGAGATCTTCAAACCAAATTGAAGTCTGTGATTGAATTGAAAATAGATTATAGTTTTTTTATAGCTCCTCAAAAAGTTATTATTATTTTAAATATTTACGGTCGAATTTCGACCATAGGTCGACCTCTAGTTAGTAATTAGTATTAGTATAATAGTTGATAATTGCATCATGAGTAAATTTAATTTATTGATTGGTTTTAAAATCGTAATCTACATTTTATATAAGAATAAGCCTGGTTTTCCTTCCTGACGTTATAACTGTAGAACGCACGAACCGATTTCTACGGTTTTGCATTCGTTTGAAAGGTCTCCAGCTCAGTGACGTTTCTAGCAAATAATATTTGGTATTTTTTAAAGAGTAAAGGAGGAAAATAATAATTCTCATCTTTGTTTCCACGCGGACGGAGTCGCGAGTAAAAGCTAGTATAGCATAAAAAATAATTATGAGCAAATGCAAAGTTGAAAATGATGTTCGGGTCTTGTCAACAAATTTCATTTATTTACGACTAAAGGCAAAAAAGCGTATAATTGATTTTTTTTTAAAAGATTGCAATGCAGTGATCCAAGTTTTTAAGTGACTTAGCCATAAATTTAAAAACTCTAAAACATGACAGAAAACGTTTCCCGTCGGATCAAGGTTAAAGGACTCGCTTGACCCCCGGCGAATTCTATTTTTGAATTCGGCAAATTCAGCCAAGAATCCGGCGAATTTAAGGATGTGTGACTCAGGCGCGTGAGTGCCAGACGCCATCTTTATTCCCGCTTTTAACAAATAACGATGTCATTAAAAATATCACTCTCAAGACAGCATGTGGAATCATCTTAAGTGACAATAAATAATTCTAAAATTAGCTGCTGTGCTGTTCTAATCATGTAAAAGCTTTTAAACCGTAGAGTTCTAAGTCTATCGTAACAACTCCTATTGTCTACAAAAGAAGTTGTTTATGTCCTAGGCAAGTGGCAAGCGATTATCGTTTACGAAAATCGCTTGGCGTGTTTATGTATGGAATTGACGTTGTCGAACGAAAAGTCACGTGATCTAGTCGTCGTAAAATGTCCATCCCGTACAAAAACACGCCAAGCTATTTTCGGAAACAATACTCGCTTGACACTTGTCTAGGGGGTCAGATGCTTTAATTTTTGACATACAGCGCCATCTGTGACGCACTACAACGGCGCTTGACAGCTACCCATTGTACTCTGCTCGATTAATTTCTCATATTAAAGTTAAGAGTTCACTAGGTGTGATTTTGTGCATTTAATTTAGTTACAGAAAATAACAATTCTCATCTTTGTTACCACGCGGACGGAGTCGCGGGCAACAGCTAGTTATATCTAAAAGTCCTTTCACACGATCGTAGTTTTTTTGAACCCTTTTTAAAATCCCTTTCTTATTACATTAACTGTCACAACCCACATAGAACCAAAAGGAATCTCTCACTCATAGATTTGATGCAATCCTAAGGGCAGACTTCCGAAGCAAACGTCGCCGACGCCGCGACGCTGCGTCACCAATGCTGAGACAGAGCGACAGCAGACCTACGCAGATATACAATAGGACGTGTAAAACAAAATTAATTGAATGCAAATTATTATGATAGTGGGCTAAAAGATATACAGAATCACAAAAAAATCTCTGAATACTGTTGAGAAATTAGTAAGGTTTTTAGTTTTCTACCCATCTCTTTCTCTCGAAACGTAATTAAGTATGAACCTTGTATGCAGTTTATGGACTTTGACGTCACAATCGATATCGGATCTCTCTTTCTGTCTACTTTAAAGGCTTGTAACTTTGTTATTTTCAATTTTATCAACAACTGATTGGACAACATAGTTTTCAAAAACGAAATATTTATTTAAATAAATGATAAAAAATCATGTATATTCCCTATTCTAGGGAGCATTATATGCCCCTTTTCACATGTGTATTGTCGTCACACGTGCGCCGTGCCGTCTTTCAGTACACATATATAAATCTGGGGAACATCATTAACTCCTTTTTACATGCGGGCGGTTATCGCACGTTAACCGTACCGTGTTTCGCCCGTGTTCTTGTATTACTAAGACGGTCGCCGTGTTTGTAATAAATTAGGACGAGCGACACGAGGTCACGGTACGATTCCTGCGCCTTGTGAAATCTCTCCTTGTTACTTAAGAATTACTACTTTACCCGGTACGGTTACCGTACCACGACCGCGTGCATGTGAAAAGGGGTATAGACGCCGCGTCTTTTTAACGTTTAGTTCGAAGATACCTTTAGCGCGAACACTGCAATCGGCATAGTTTAGCCAACACGTGAAGCAACATAAACAAATACCTACTGAGAACTACTAAGAAGTCACAGCTGGATACTGTCCAAGATATTATGATCTAATGAGAAACATATGACCATAGAATAGATGGAGACTAAGGATAGAACATTTATGATTTTCCTTTGTTTGATAATCATCCCTTTTAATAAAAAAAAACTATTATTTCAATATTTTATTACGAAGAAACCCATACAAATGTTGTTTGATTATTTCGTCTTTCAAATGCCGCCGAAAACACTATCCGCCACAGTGTGACGTCATAATAGCAGTATTTTGTACTCTACTCAAAGAGTATCCCAACTCTTAGGTAGATTTACCTTAGACAGGAGACGGAACTCCAACAAAAGAAAATCAAAATATTTTTTTAATTATCTCTAAAAGTTAATTTTAAATGACATTTTTGTTTTAGGGAAAAACGTTTAAATCTGAATAAAGTCCCATAAAATTTCAACAAAAATATTTCGGCTCATTTCATGTTCATTCGTTAAATAATTTCACGTTTATTTTATTTTTAATATTTTTAAAATAAAAATACATTAAAGTACTACTGACATGACGTCACATCCTAATCGGAAGGACCGTAAAAGCGTTTTCGTCAGTACAAATAAAAAAGTATAAAATCATAATTTCAATTCCACTTTATTTATCAATCATTTGCTTTTATTTTATGATAAGGTTGAAAAACAATTCCGTAGGCCGAGTTCTACTATAAATATGTGTTTGTTAAATGAAATTCAATATGAGTTACTACTTAACAACCTATTACATGAAAATTATACTGTGTGTTATCTTAAACTTTATACTCTTTCAATTAAAATTAACTTGAACCACACTAAATGTAATTGTGAAAGTTGATTTGGGTGTTTGTCCGCTAATCAGGCCGAATACAGCAACTATCCTTTGAATTTTGAAAATTCGTTGTATTTTAGTTGCTGCCTTAACTAAAACAATATAATAATTTTTATTCCGATTAAATGTGGAATAAGAAGGAAATATTGATATAATAATATCTATGGACGCTTCACACCACGTCAGTCTGGCCTCGTGGTAAGTGCCTGAAGGACTTGTGTTACGGGTACCAGACAACGGAAACATATTTAACATTTTTATAGATACATATATTTAAAATTTTATATTATATGACTGTGTTGGTGCCCGCACTTCATTGCGCATAAATTTGAATATCACGCGGGAACCGTACATTTTCCCGTGAAAAAAGTATCCTATTTGTTGCCAAAACCTAATGGCTATTAAACAACAAAAACAGAAAAACAGACAAACAGACAAATTTTTTGACGATATGTGTTCTATTACTGTTCCTTAGCACCCCCATATTATTATTTTGTAATAATATTAAATTTACAGACACTCCAATTTTACTATTTTATTATATGTATAGATACACATATTTAATACACATCCACGACCCAGGAACTTTGAAAAACTTTCGTTCCGTCGGCGGGATTCGAACCCGCGACCCCCGGCGTGAGCTACCAAGGTGCTCAGCCACTGCACCACAGAGGTCGTCAGATATATAACATCACGCTACGACCAATAGGAGCCGAGCAGTAATCAAAAGTGTTGTAAAAATGTAAAATACTTTCACGCGGACGTAGTCGCAAGCAACAACTAGTTTCAAATATGTTTCAAATATGTGTCGAAATCCATATACTCTTCTCAATTTGTTGTACCTAATATTAATTAGGCATTGTAAAATTGTCTTTCTCCTAAATGTTTTCAATAACATAATTTTAATCGTACAGTTCACGAATTCAGTACAAATGAAACGCGGTAAAATTTCCATACAGAAAATCGAAGTTATTAACAAACAAAGAAGATTCTTCGGTCTATTGTTCACTTTTTTGAGAATATGAAAATAATTATTATTAATGGCTGGCTTGTCCCGCGTGTGTGGCCATATATTATTGTAACAATAAGTTTTTGTTCCCAGATAATTAATTTTCTTTATCGCTATTCTTGTCTTGTTAAATGCATGAAAAGGATTTGAAATTAAAAGGATATAAAAATGACTAGTATAGTTATTCTAGACCTTGTCAAAATCGTCGAATTACAATACTACGTCGAATTATAATGATGTTTATCCTACAATAATATTATAAACGCGAATGTTTTTGAGTGTGTATGTTTGTTACTTCTTTACGCTTAAAAGGGTAGAATCGATTTTGATAAAATGTGGCATGGAGATAGCGGTTATTCTGGATTAAGGCACAGGCTCCTGTTTTCGCGAGTAGCACCGCGCTGCACAGCTAGTTTAATCATAATGGGAACATGATGTACCTACATCATCATTGAAAAAAACTGATATTTGAAGTTAAACATTGTCAAGTCCAGTCGTTTATCCACGTTGCAGTTTAGGAGGTATTCGTTGAAATTGAAACGCACACAAAAGAAGTTTAATGGCCGTAACCCGGCACAAAACTTCATTAAAAATGCCAAAATTTGTACGAAATTAAATTCTATGCCAAATTATTTTCATCGGACCATAACTTTGTAACGAGTGAATGTTCTTTCACTTGAAAAAAGTGTCTGTACTCACGAGAACAGAGTGCTATAATGTTTGACAATGTCCCGCCGTAATCGAAAACCAGGGGGGGGAGAGAGGGACTGTCAACAGTCGGTAAAAGAGGGCTAAAAGCTCTCGGGAGATAGATCGCTGTCCACTCACATCCGGGACATCATAATCATTAACTAGGCTGCTGACATAAGACTGCATTTTGTATTGTCATGTTATTACTAACGCCCGATTTTACTGAAGAATTCCACATATAATAGCTATTACAGGCGGCTTCTCCTGCGTGGAATTATAAAAGATCGAAAAATTCGAAAATTCTTGTAAGCCTCCTTTAATGACATGATGTGTCCAAGACCAAAAGCAGCCTATGTTACTATCCAATCTCCTGTCCTTTCAACTAAGTCTATGCTAAAAACCAAGTCGGTGTTTGCTTCATTAAGGTGTGAAAGAAGGACAAACGAACACACTCTGAGGTTTACTCTGGGGGCCTTAATAAAGATACATGTTATCGTTTCCAACCGTTGTTGCGGTTTACTTAGGTCATCGAGTATATAACCAATAGAGAAGTAATATGAGCCATCCGTGTCTGAAACTTATCTGTGTTTTGGCACTGATAAATTAGCCGCCAACCAACTAACGCTCGCTCTAAAACAGTACGCACCAATAAGAGTCCTGTGTGTACGTACCCCGATACTTCCGACCAATCAGAGCGCAGTGGCTTAATACGGATTTTTTTTCAAACAAAACTAATAACATTTCCGCTCTTTTGGTTCTATGCTCGATGATTTAGGTTCGGAGTCCCAAGCAAGTAAGTCCTAAGTTAGGTCGTTCAAGCATCAACATAGGTAAGGTATGTCCAACAAATTTTCTGATGCGGCGAGTGTCTATGGGCGAGAGTAGTTGCTTTCCATCGAGCATAGAACCAAAAGAGTAGAAATGTTATTAGTTTTGTTCGTAAAAGATCCGGCCAAACTGCGCTCTGATTGGTCGGAAGTATCGGATTACGTAATAAACTAATAAGTTTCAGACACAGATGGCTCACATTTTTTCTCCATTGGTTGTATGCTCCATGGGTAAAATAAAGTAAAATATTAACATCCTTCATTCCATCGTGACTACACCTTTTTCTCTCTCAAGCAATTTAGTTTTTACAATATGCAATAAATTATACAAATAATTATACAATTAAGATACAATTTATGTGGACAATTAATATGTACAGTATTATGTTTCTATAAGCTAGTAAAAACATTTTTTTCTTCAATATCTCTAGTCTCTACGTCTGCTTGAAGAAGTGTACGGCAGGAACTGTAGTACACTTCTTCAGTGTGTTAGTGGCAGGGCCTAAACTACTAGACGCATATTTTTTCATTTTTCGTATCTCTGTAAATTGCACTGAAATCATTCAATTCACCAGATACCACTATAATTATGTTCACATTATCTCGCGACGTCTCTAATTGTATTAATTTCTGCTTGCTATTAAGGTAATTTTATTGTGTGCGGCAGCCCTGTTTTCCGCATCTTTCCCACGGTCGCTCGCTTTTTCCCACGACGTTGTAGCCACGTGATGGCTCTTTTAAATGAGCCGCCTGCTGCCGGGCCTCGTTATTTGTCCCCCGCTCTTTCGCAATAACTCCTTGAACTTCCAAGGAATTACATGCGAGTGATTCGCTCGATTTGAATTGTAGAGATCTTTTTTTTTTGTTTTCGTTTCGAATTGTCGATGTGATATTCGTTCTATTTTTGAATATTTGATTGTAGTTTCTTTAGTCCGTCCCTAGTGTTTTGGCAGAAGTTATTAGTGTGTGAGCGAGAGAGCATGTGCATTGTGTAGGTGAGTGAGTGATGACTCTGGTGGAGAGCCGTCGGGAACCGAACCTGCTGTACCGGCCCGCGACCTTCCTGCGTACAATATGGCGACGTACGTTCTCGTTCCGGAAGAAGAAAGTAAAGGTGAGTTTATAGTCCACACCGTATGCGCCGCATTTCGTAAAGTAAAAACTAATCTTTGACCTCCTTTATTTTGATAGTCGGTTAAAAATGGGTCTACCCTCAACTATTTAAACTTATGGCGATTACGGACGACTCCAAACAAAACTCACAAAATAATTTCAAAGAACACCCGCCAGATAAAATTTTTGATTTCTATCTGCAATTTTTTAAAATTTGAACAGAATTTTAAGAAGACTTTATTGATCGTAAAACTAATAAAAAAAATTGGACTACGATGTCAAGGGCTAATTTGTGACGTTGATAAAACTCCTTTGTACAAAGACAGGACAACGATCCCCTCGTTTGTTCTGAGCGAGATGTATTACTCTGTGCAATATATTTATACAGTATATTTTACGTACAATGTATAATATACTATACTAATTATTATAACATATATAAATAAGTTTTACGTACCTAACTTGTTCGATATTATATTGTTGCAACTATACTATATTGTTGCAACTTCCTAATATAAATTGCTCAATAATAATGCAAGTTATATGATGATGGAACAGCTCTTTACAAAAACCAAAAATAATATGCAATTTAAGCTGTTATATAAATAAAAAATATTTCAGGGGAATACTATAATTCATATTTAATTATTTAAAATGTTTTGTAAAATAATGTTTTAAAAGATGTATTAAAAATAAGCTGTTGCTTAAAATAAAAAAATATGTTAAAAATAAATTAAACGTAATTATATTTAATAAAATATTCTAACGTTACTTCATTAACTTTCCCCTTTAAATAATGCTTACATTTTTAGAGGAAATTAACCGCAACAACAAAATATATAAGTTATTATCAGAAAAATTTATTAATGATAAGTCTACAACGACAGGGATATCCGCTGTGAAGTTTCGTAACGCTTGATTAGGATTTAAATAAAAATAATATTTATCGTATACATGAACTTGTGATTTGCAAACTAAAGGGTGGAAAATGTATATGTCGCACTATAACAATAAGGGACCATCAAAGAGGATGATACAGCGCGAGCTTACAGACGTACGTCATTTGGTCGGAATATTTCGATTTCATGTAAGTCGTAATCTGTCGGATGGGTATAACTTAGGCGACCAACTTCCCTGATAGTAGGTCACAAAAAGAGCCTCGTATGTCCTAAACTGGTATAAACTGGAAAATAACATGTTTCCAACGCGGGAATCGAACCCACGACCTCCGGTTAAGAACCGAGCTCTGTACCACTAGACCTCGGCTTCGGTTCTATACCACTTGTTGAAGTTATATTTTCAGACATTCTATTGTATTTCCCAGATAGATATTCAAGGCCAGCCGTAACCTTGTCGCATACCTCTCCTATTACACCCCAACACCGAACTGCAAACCCGTATGTGTCTGTCCACTAGTAATTACCACTTAGCAACCACTACGGTAAAAACACCAGAAATGATCGTAAAATATAAACAGGTGCGGTAAACACAGCAGCTGTCTACGACTGTGTCTACAGTGGCACGGGGAGAATGTTTAATCTAGTTGTGTGTTTAATTAATTGTCTCGTAAGTTCTCCGTGAAAACTGTTGTTGAAATGTTTCAAATTACTTCACCTCTTTACAGTGTATCCTTACTAAAAACCTATTCGAATATTATATCGTACTCCTTAACATATTTTGTGTTGTGATTTGGAGGCGTAAAATTGAAGCTATTGGTAATACGCTCAAGATGCAGTCATGGCGGTTGCAGTCACTCTGTCAAAAATTTGTCATATTCATACAAAACGCGATTGTCAAGAAAGTTTTATGTTGCCACTTTGTTGTTGACAACATTTTGTCTATATTTCTAACTTTGTCTCCCGACGGTTGACCTCTATAGTGCTTTTGGTAAATCTAGATTTGGTCGTTGTCACTCGTGGTTTGTATAGAAAATCACTTTTTTTTTTAATATTTTTTTTGGCAGAGATTTATGACCGCTATCGCCTAGAATAAACAAAAGAATTTTAGACAACGATTCGGTATTCTACCGAGACATCAGAAGTACAGAAGCTAAAAACAAATTCAGATTAAATAGCGAGTCAGTAACTCGTGGTAGTGTTTTATCAATATTTGTTCAGGCGGCGGTTGTACAAACTGTGGCTCGCATTACAAACTCTGATAATTGCAAGTACACACTACACCACACCAGTCTACACGCCGACCGGACTATTATCCTGTCCAATTATACTGTTTTGTTATGATATTTATGTGGCAAGTGAGCAGACGGGTTACATGATGGAAAGCAACTGCCCTCGACCATGGACACTCGCGACATCCGAGGAGTCGCAAGTGCGGTACCGGCCTATATGAGGGAATAGGGAATGGAAATACGGATAGCGGATAAGGGAAACTGGTAAACTCACTCACTGGACGTAACACAGCACAACACCGTTTGACGCCGGTTTTCTGTTAGACCGTGGTATCACCCCGGTCGAGCCGGCACATTCGTGCCGAAGCATTACTCTTCCACGGAAAGTAATATGTTTTGATGTCTTCCGCAGTCTACATAATAGAAACCTATTTTAGACAAATTGACTGAGATTGCCGCGCTATGGCCGTGTTCAGCTTTTTTTTAATAAGATTACCTACAGCAGTACAGTGAACTGAATAGAAATATAAATATATACACATATAAATATATACAGAATAAAAATATAACTGTAAAAACACGAACGACGACGAGCAATGTCTCATTAAACTTGCTGTACCTATAGACTCCACAGTAACCTCAATCATAGACCAATTATTTTATAATTATTAGGTATATTTTATAATTAATAGGTATAATTACTCTATGCCTCAATGAAACCTTTTAAGCGGCACAACAATTAACCTTCAAATGAAATATTTTAGGAACTATATAAATACTTGTATTGGACCACGCTTACATAATAGTAATAATATATAGATACTATAAATAAATTAGATACCTAAGTCAATACGCTATCTTGTTCCTCCTTTTATGAATGTTAATCTGTGATACTGTTGTTTTCAGTTGGACGACCGCTTCGCTGGTTACAAAGGTGTAAGAGACATTACAATCAAGAAGGTTCGTATTTTTGTATCTGCTCTCAACGACTACGATGTAATATGTGCATATTACATCGTTGTCGTTGTAATATGCACATATTACATCACACACGTATACACGTATCACAAGTGGTAAAACTAAGACTAAGTTTTAAATCGGTAGAGCAAAAATTTAAGCACGAAAAAGTACTAGCTATTTGAAGAAGCGTTAGACCACTTTCAAAATTTTCATTTTCATTTGCTTGTTGATCATAAAATGGCTAAAGGCTAGTAACGATTATAATAATGGTTTGCTGCATCTCCATTTCAGGGTCCAGCAGGTCTTGGTATAATGATAATCGAGGGTCGTCACACGGAGGCGGGCCGCGGTATCTTCGTCTCCGACTTGCAGGAGGGCAGCGCCGCCGAACAGGTACGGGAGATACGCCGAGATATTTACATATTTTTTTTCAGTTGCTCGTTTTTAAGCTGTAAACAAGCCGATCGGACGCGACTGACAGATCATACAAGAACATCCGCCACTGACGTCAGACGCGGGTGACAGCCCATACAAAACGTCCAAGACTTACGCCTAATAGTTTGCACACTTCAATGTATAATGGGGGAAATTGAAAGAGAGCCAGTTAACGGACCCACGTCATTTGGTCGGAATATGTCAATTCCATATAAGTCGTGATCTGTCGGCTGAGTTTGACAGAGCCCGACCAAAATACTTAAATCCACGACCTGTATCTGTTTCAACTTCTCTGATAGTACAATGATTATCTAGATCGCGGCCGTTAGTTGCGTCCGATCAGTATATTTTCCGCTAAATTCGAAAGGTGCATGTGAAAACATTTCTACGTTTTTTGACGAATTTCCAAAGATGATTTCATACGTTTGAAAATTCTTTTAACTTACATCGCTAACAGTTTACTTGACTGTTTCAGGCTGGTTTAAACATAGGCGATATGATATTAGCGGTGAACAGGGACTCGCTGCTCAGCTGCACGTACGACTCTGTGAGTATTCCGTCTTCAGTCAAGGTTAAAGTTTGGTATAATGCATTCGCCCAGACTTGTCGGAAGCGGTCATGGAACCTCTGTCAAATAATTTTTATTTCCATACAAACCACGATTGATAACAACAAAAATGACCATAGAGTAAGAAAGAGGGAGCCATAATATGATGTTCAAAGACGAACATCGTCTAATGTTTGGACCGTCTTACCCGGTCATAACATTGAAGTCCTGCTGCTCATTTTATGTGTTTAATGAATATTTTATGCAACATATTGTTGTGTTTTGTCGTTTCGCTACATAATAAACTATAAATACGACCAAAGAATGCGTCAAACTCATGAAATAAGCATTATACACATAAGTTTTGAATTAAGTTTTCTGAGCTTGTAAAGAGGTATTTTAGTTTGAGAAACAAATAAGTGATACGTTAATCAGTTCCTTATTCGTGTTGTATAAGCCATTTGTGATAAATATCACCCGCCAAGCAATAATTTGAGTACAAACTTTGCATTATTTATACGTGTTTTCTAGTAATACGCGATAATTAGACAAAATTTTATTAAAAGCTGATTCCACTGGTATGTCATTCAGGACAAAAAAAATTAAATATTGATCTTAATAAGTATAATATCGCTCGTCCTAATGGACATTATAGCAAAGTTGACAAAAAATGTCTACATGCTGACAGGCTAAAGTGGTATCCCTTATATAGTTCATCCAAGAAAATGACATTTATCTTATCTATTTTATCAATTGCGGTTTATAAAAAAATCACGGCGACCGATCTGGGCGAAAGCATAAGTGTTAATAGTCTAATATATTAATTGTCAAATAATGCCAATCAAATAATGTCCTAAAATTACTACCCTAACAGCTATAATTCATGGTATATTTTATTTATATAATATAGATAAATTACTATATATTATATTTTTATGTAGTAAGTATTTGTATTTTTATGATAAATATTATGTATGCATTTTATATATTTAAACACAATAAATTTTTAAAAAATTAATTTTATGGTTACTGGTTGTTCTTACCTCTTCCATGTATAGGTAAACTATTAAGAAGCAACAAAAATCCGTCTCTGGCTTTGGGGTTATACAACTTATGTTATTGTTTTATTAGTAAGAGGGTTAGTAATGATATTAACCCTCTTACTAATAAATTTTGTTGTTACTAATAAAGTTTGATTGATTCATATAATATAATAAATGTCTTAGGCGGCGGCCAAGCTGAAGCAGACGGAGGGTGTGGTGATACTCACAGTCTGCAGCCCCAACCTCAAGGATGGGGAGACACCTGAGGGTATGTATCCTTACTTCCTTACTAATATTATAAACAGAAAAGTCAGTTTGTTTGTTTCTTTGCTTATCCTACATGCGCGTCCAAATCAAGCGTGTAATTAAGCTAATTTTTGCAATATAATTATTTGAAAGAACGCGTGCGAAGACGCGGATAAATATTAGTCATTCATATTGCAAAAAAAAAAAACGAGTGCTAGAGACATTATCTACAATTTTCTATGATCTTTGTTCCTTCGTAGTACAAATTGTAAGCAATCATAAAGGTTATTATGATGTATTTAGTAATTATTATTGTTAAGTTCATGAAGTTTATATTGTGATAAAATATAGTAGCATTAGTTTTAGTGATGTGTTGTTTGTTACAGATCGACCGAAGACCCCTCAACCCGCCGCCTCGCCGGCCAAACGTGAGTACCTTACGATGGGAACTATATGAAAATTTATTTCGAGTCTCATGGAATTAGGCACACGTTAAACTAGAATGGAATATGAATTATGATAAATCAGTTTAAGAAAGAATTACGCATCTTGATAATCTTAGCAGAAAAGTCCGCATACAAATTGTATAAAAACGGATACGCGTATCGCACAACTTAACGGAGCGTCTCAGCGCGGCGGATTTTTGCGCAGCGGATGCGCCACGGCGCGGCAAGCCTTCAACAGTGTGACCACACTTAGTAGATTTTTACTTTTTGGTACAAATAAATAACGATTTAGTATGTCGTCCAAAATCTTTTAGTATTTTAAAGTAGGAAATTGATATTATAGAATAAAATATACTAAAACATTTGAAAACAGGATAATCAAGACAGTCTATATAAATATTTAATTTTATTTTAGTTTAAGCCACGTAGAATACGTTAATAAATAAAGGAAAATTTTGGTAGAAGCTAAAACATAATTTAGTCGATTTTAGTAGAAACTGTAGTATATAGCAACGTTTTTGGTATAACGAGTCACGAGTGATTTAAACACAGGTCACACTGATCTCCTCAATATCCGTCAATGCGATGAGACTCGTCCGTCAACAATGTGCCGTAGCGCATTTTGCGCTGCGCTGAGCCCCGGCCCGGCCCGTCCCGCACGACCCGGCACGCTCCGTCAAAGAGTGCGCTCCACTCTCCAAACTATCAAATTCGATTCCACTATAGACCGTGTTGTAAAATGAAATAGGCAAAGCAACTCTAGTCTCTACGCATACATTAAGGCCGGCTAACAATTTCACATCTTGTACAAAATATTGAAATCATTTAAACCAACCGTTCCGTCGTAACGTAACTTCCGTCATTCTTTAGGTACATAACTATATTCATATATATACAATTATAACATGTTCAACAGAATAAATTGTAAATGACAGAAGTAATATATGGTCTAAAAGCCCATAGACTCAAATAAATTGTAATAACAAAAAATATGATTACTTGTCTCCGGACTATAAATATTATTACACGTACCCTGACTATTAATATTATTACATGTACCCTGACTATTAATATTATTACATGTACCCTGACTATTAATATTATTACATGTACCCTGACTGTTAGTATTATTGACACGTCTCCTGACGATTAATAGTCTCCAAGCTACATGAAACAATGTGCGTCCCACAGCGGAGCCGCCGGCCGACCCGGCGACAGCGCAGGTGCGGGCGAACTGCGACACCGTCATAGAGATCACCGCCAACAACGAGGTCGTCGGACTGTCACTGGTCGGCGGGAACGACACGCTCATAGCTGTGAGCATATTTATATATAATATATATTAATAGGGGTGTATTTACTACGCCGCCTCTAGGACTATGGGGTCCTAGGATGGTGGGCGGAAGGAGCCCGGAGCACGCTATATTAAAATACGTCTCTGGTTATTAATAAGTAAAGACCAATAGGAATTTTTATGTGCGTTACCACCTACATGTATAATACTGAGGTAAACGAATCTTTTACAGCAAAATAATTGATAACGTAGATATAGATGGAAGAGTTGATGTACACATCACAACTCGATTAAAAACTGTATCTTTACTTACACTACTTACACTTACTTACACTTACACACTGACCTATCAATTTTCAGGGCGCCGTGGCGATAGTTCTAGAAGTATATAAAGAGGGGGTCATCGCGAAGGACGGGCGCATCAAAGTCGGTGACCAGATTAAGAACTGCAACGGCGTAGAGATCACCAAAGACATGTCCAACGAGAGGATCTGTGTTATCATCAAACAGAAAGCACCTAAAGTAAGAGACTACAGTTAGGGTAATTTTTCTGTGTACTGTAAGTAGATGGCGCTGAGCGCTAGTGGAATCGCGCTACTGCTTATTACACTTTTCGAATAGTTTTAACTTTTATTTTATACCTATTTACAAAGTTTACTTCTTTTCCTGTGTGTGAAAGTGTTCATATCACTCAACATATTCTATATTTTTAGCTCTACTGCGGTAGCTGTACAACTAATTTTCACAGATGATGTATTTCTTTTATGACAAAATAATAAATAATATTTAATCCTTCTACCCTTTTTTGCTCTATACGCGTGCGGTTCTGCGCGAGTCCGAACCGCACCTAACCGACTTTTTTGCTTAACCACGTGGTTTTAGTTCAAATAAGTCGTGCCGCATGGCCCTGTGTGTGGGTAAGCATTTTTTACTCGGACGACGCCTGCCGCGTCACTACCACATGAGTGAATGTTTTGTATTAACGCGCGCACAACTGAGTTGAACTATCCGTAGTGAATGTTGTCGTTTGTGTTTCCAGCTGAAGATGACGGTTTACCGGCCTGAGCCACTAGCGTACGACGAGGTGGAGACCGAGCTGACCCGCAAGTCCGGTCGCCCGCTCGGTTTCAACTGCGTCGCGCCGCTCGAGGGACCCGGGCTGTATATTGGAGAGATCGTGAGTTAGCCTTGCGTAGTATACACAGTTGCTTATGGTAGCAGCGTTAGGGTGGGTGTCCCTGGGCGACTGTCTGGGTCGCCCCGCCATATTATGAAGTGGCGTTTAGCCGATTGTTTTCGTAGAAATTAGGGATGCTGTGGGACTGTGCAGGGTGTTGTTATGGCTAACCTTTCTCCCTCGAGAGCGTCCGTTGCCTGATGGGTAGACCTTTTTGTTCGCACTAGAGAGAGTTCTAAGTTCGATCCCCAATAGACGCGTGTACCAATGAGACAATTTCTGATCTCAAGTATATATAATACATAATACGGATGCCCACATGGTGAAAGAAAACATCGTGAGGTAGCCCGCATGTCCTCCTTTAAAATGTGATTTCACAAACCTTTCGACCCCTTTCATACATATTAACCCCTACCCTCGTTGATGTGTGACGTACCTTATAAATGGTTCTTAATGCATGCGTCATTTTATTGTAGCTTCCCGGTTCCCCGGCGGAGGTGGACGGCAAGCTGCAGCGCGGCGACTGGCTGGTGTCGGTCGACGGGAAGGACGTCTCCGCCCTCGAGCCCGTCGCCGCAGCCGCCATCTTGAAGCTGGCCGGCAACAAGGTGCCCGTCAAGGTCAAGCGGTTCAAGCCCATACGGTAATCGTGACACGGGTTGTTATCGCGTGACGGACTATAGATAAGTAGTGAAATGCGGTGCGTCGAGCGACATTGTCACACGGTAGCTTCTTACCCCCGTATCGATATATTTGCACTAGTAATACTGTTCTGGTTTGTAGAGTGTCATTTTTTGTATCAAACAAAGACAATGGCCATGTTTGGTCGGTATTTTTCGACGCGTGCGCTGTAAAATTTTACACTGCGCACACTACAAGATTTTGTGACGTTGTTACGACAGCGCATGCGTTTAAGAGATTTTGCGCGCGCACGCACACATGCAAAAACACTACCGAATACGGCCAATTTGCAAAACGCTCATCTGACTTATTAATGAGGGTATTGTGAATTTTGCTCTTGATATGTGTAAAAAATAAAAAGTCAGAGAAGTCAGTTCCAAACGCGACGTTGACAATGACATACATCCAAATTCTTAACGGTCTATGCTGCAGACCTGGACCTAAAAATTTCACTTTCAACGGTCCTCGAGAAGTTTACTTCAACGTGTGCAATGTTGCTCTACAGTTTGTGACCACTGTGAATGCAGCCTTAGTCTTAATATGTATAGACGTACATATATTACTATCTCACTTGAATTATCAGTATAAGCATCGGTTTGTAGGTATACAAGACGAGACACAGCGCTGGAGACAACCAAACAGCCATTCAATAGGGCCACCATAACCAGCGCGGCCCAAGCTGTTATATATTAAATACTTGACCACGTCAATTTCTATTTTTAAATATCTTAAATACGCACTCAAAGTGGAACTGGTTATAGTAAGGATTCCGTATCATAATACTGAATTTGCCTTTATGCTGCTTTGGTTACTAACTTTGGGGTTCGAAAGCATTGACGTGTACTAATAATATTTAAAAAACGTAGCTTAGGCCGCTCTGCCCCCCTAGACAAGTGGCAAGCGATTGTCGTTTACGAAAATCGCCTGACGTGTATGCGATTGACATTGTCGAATGAAAAGTTACGTGATCTAGTTGTCGTTCGACAACGTCAACCCCATACGTAAACACGCTACTAACGTAAGCACGATAATAGTTTGCCACTTGTCTAGGGGGGTGGTTCTGGTCGCCACTAAAAAAATTCAAAGATTATCAGCCAGCGCTATGCAATGTAACAGAGTTTGGCAATACAAGATGAATAGTTAAAAAGTTTACCTGAAAAATACGGCGCTGCGTCGAGTTGTAGAGTCAGCTGACCTTAAGCGATGTTCACCCTGTGTCATACATCATTACCGACTTCTTAATGTAATTGTAAACAGAGCCTAAGTTGCACAGTTTCAAGTGTTTTTGTGTATTTAACACATTATATATTGTAAATATGTTGTAGTGAAAAAAACAGGAAGAGGTAAGCGTCCTATGAGATTTTATTGGTTACGCCATACAAAGTACAAATACTAATAAAAGGAATTGCTTTTAAACTCTTATATGTCTAAATAAAAATAATATCCATAGCTTTTTTTAGTCTAAAACTTACAGATCAATAGATATGTATAAGACGTTTGCATTTTTGCTTAAGCCAAAGGAATAAATAGAACACATCTTATGAATTGCCTACTTTATGTGTAGGGCTTAAGTGAATAGACAATAAGAATGCAGAAGTCAAATTCTCGTAAATGTAAGTCGTACTGTGGTCCTCGTGTTGTCTCACTTACTCGTGTGCAAAGAGCGCAGGTTAGAATGCAACAGCAAGCACGTTGTAAGTAAACAAGAGTTAGGTCGATTGTCCATCAACACCGTCAACCGGGAACGAGAATATTGCGGCCGGATAAAATGCAACTTTATGACATAGACTACAGGTTTCATTTT
>JAOTAV010031304.1:0-20057 GCA_026546445.1 Cyclargus thomasi
TGATGATTAGTGATGTAATTTGTCTGAACATAATTGTAAATGGCAAGAAATAAAAGGCTTTTTATTTTATTTTATTTTATTTTATTATTTATAACAGTTTCCTAACGAAAAATAACACGCAATATTCTTGTTATAATAGAAACAATATTATTACAGTCCGCTCCGTGTTTCAGGCTTCTTATTTCTTTTGTTAAGTGATAATATTTCGGGTGAAGGATCATTATGGTGTATTTATTTTGCCCACGCTTAGAAACCAAGAGTATATTTAAAAACTCGCACTCGATTTGCAGACATATTAATAGTTGTAGAAATTTTGTACTTCGACGATCTTAAGTTATTTTATTTTAAAACTATAAAATGGAAAATAAAAACAATTTATCTTTCTTCAACTAAAATATTAATGTTTAAAAACACTACCGTGTGGCAGACGCTCCCGCATCGTAGTCGCATTGGTCGCACAGGTTTGACCGAAGCTTTAAATGCTTGTGTTATGGTTTTAACAGCATTTTCGTATTCATATTCAATTGCAGGTATGATATGATACTTAGGGTAGACAATTGAATTGGTTAATTCACTAAAATAAATGTACAATATGATATACAAAATGACTTTGCACCACGATTGGCTTGGTTTCAATTTAAATCCCCAATGCGTCCGATGCATTTTCATATTACTAATTACTTTGCGCTCAAACATACGATTTAAATAATACATTTGCTATTATTAGTTCGGATAGAACGCGTTGTTTTACATTATTGAATATAGTACCCCGATTCTACTAAATTATTTCACCATTCGTACAATACAAGTACAATAAAGGAAACAAATCTGCTTGTTGTATTTTGTATTAGATTATCTATATCCTATTAAAATATTTATTGGATACCTATAACAACTGGTGCAATTTAAAATGCGAAATCTTAAAGTACATAAGATTTGACTTGGCCTGTTTTTATCAGGATAAAAAATGTTTAATAACTTTATAGAATAAATGATGTAATTAAAACAGCCCAAGACTAATCTTAGCTACTTTTAGATCTCGCATTTTAAATTACAGCAGCTGTTAAAGGTATCATTTTTCGTACAGAAAACGCGTTTTATACGTTAATATATACTTCTTTTTTGTGTACAAATATGAAGGGATGACAACACGCCGCATTGGTATTTTGTATAGGGACACCACTTTTTTTTGACCTATTTTTATTTTTATATTTCAGTAATGAAGCGAATATATAGCAATACTATACAGTCAAAGGTATGACTGTATACGCAAAGGATGCATTCCAGACAAAATGGCGTTATATGAATTGTGCGTATGACGAGGTACATTAATTAGGCTGAGAATGTATCCATATCAATTTTATGAAGTATCTATTACATAAGAAACTATTACAGACTTTTTAAATAATATTTGGAATTTTCATTTTAATTTTTTCTTTTAATTTTGACTGTCAAGTTGGGTTCTAAGATTCATCTTTTTGGGTTATCTGGAAGAAGTTAGGTTTTCGGACTATACGTCAGCCCATCAGTGGGAATATTAAGACTTTTCGACCTTCATAACCGTAACCGTTTGAGCTAGCTTCATGAAATTTGAGATTTTGTCTTGTCTAGTCTTTATGGACATTATTAAGCACGAAACGAAATACTCTTTTGATCGTAGTTAAAGTCTATGATTCTTTTTTATAAAATTTAATGGCTTGGTAACAATAGCTTTATGCTAAATTGAAGTCCGTGACTGAATTGAGAGAAGATTTTATTTTTTTTCAGCTACTCGATGAATTTAAATATTTTTATAGAATTTCGACCACAGCGACCTCTAATTATAATAATTGCAATATTTTTCCTCTGAACATAATATTTTCTATTTTTGTTCTAAAATTGTGGCAGTAATGCTTATCAACCTATAACGCCAGATTTAGAATTTCCTGCAGGTTGGTCACTTAGGAAAAATTTGGAAATGTTTGTATAATTACTCTATGGTTAATTTCTTTATGGCGAGATAGGAATCGTTAATTTAGCATGTCTAAATAGTAGAATCAGGGTCATCAGTATTGTGAATTTGTATTAGTTCAGCTATTATCACCGAATCATAATTAATCAGACCTGTGTCTAATTGTTTATTTGCATTTCACATGCATTATACGAGATTTTTGGGTAAAACTGTACTCACTTTAGCTAAAAATAAATCGAAGAAGAATAAAAGGTGAATTACTTCACCTTTTATTCTTCTCAAAATAGAATAAGGATAGTCTCTAAACCTTACTTTCATATATTAAAAGTGAAGCATCGGTAAAGAAAGTTATTCATAGACAGAATACGGGATTTTCCATATAGTAGGGTTATATAAAAACAGCATTAGTTCTTTTATGTACGTATAGCATAAAACCGGCCAAGTGCGAGTTGGACTCGTACACGAAGGGTTCCGTACTCTCGTACCAGTACAGAGCAAAAAAATGGGAAAACGCATTTCTAAGAGGTTGAATTTTTTAAAACGTTTTAAATTTATTAAAAAAATTAAAAGTAATGACAAAGTTTGAAATTTTTAGTAGAAAAAAATAAAATAACAATATCAGAATGGTGGGGATCAAACACGGGCCTATTCGTACTTAAGTAGGCACTCTAGCCACTCCGCAACGCCACTGATGATAAATTAAGTAAGATAAGTCGAATTTTTCGAAATCATTATGAAAGGAACAAAAACACAGAAAACATATTTGTTGTGTTAGAGCCCCCTTTAAGCATACATTTTTTTAAGGAAGTTTGTTGTTATAGCGGGAACTGTGTAAATTATATGCTTTTTATTTTATTCATATTCTGTGAAAATTTCAATTCTCTAGCTATTAACGTTCTTGAGATACAGCCTCGAGACCGACAAACGACATCGAAGTCTCAGTAACAGAGTCCCGTTTTTACCCTTTTAGTACAAACCGCTTAAAACTACCAAAATACAAAGTACTTTGAATTTTGAGACAACACACACTTCTGCGTATGGTTGTAGAGTTATAGCTACGGAAGCATAAGATTCAAAACAGAGTTAATATTAACTGCCAACAAATTTTGGCTGAGCGTACCTTGTTCAAGTTTCAGACCCAGTAAAACCTATAAGGATGAGACTATTAAATAGTTTCACAACTAATTCCAAACTTAGCTTAACTATAAGCTATAAATTTTGTATAACAATGTCTTACTAACTAGAACATATCCGCGCTGTGTTAAGTTAATTTTGGCAAGAGAACAGCTATTGTCCTTTTATGGTTCGTCCAGAACTTTTTTACACCCTACATGACTTTTATATTAAAGACATAGGGCTCATAATCGTACTCTGAAAAAATGCTCGATATGACACTGAAGCTGCTCATGCAGAAACTGTTACAGAATTACTGCAAAGTTTTAATTGATATGCAGTTAGATGGAAATATTTGCAGTTAGTGTAACATACTGCGGGAAAGAAAACAAATATAGCTGGACCGCAAGCTTTTAGGAAATTAAAGCGCTTTTCGCGTAAAATAAATCGATAGGAATAGCTTGGGACTAGGAAACTTCGTCGAAAAACGTGGACAAATAAAAAATGCAAGTGATGGAATTATTATCTGAATTTATGTTCTATATATTGATACGCGAGCGAAAAACTTTGTACTTCTGTTTTTTAAAAGACGCGTAGATGTAAGTAAAAGCATAAAAACCCAGTTATACCTAGTTGATATGGAGGGGATTCGTGGAATGACAATATTATTATAAATAATCATTAATCTTGCATATTTTCAGGAAACAAAACGCTAGCTAAAAACGCACACTTCAATACTCTTTTGCTTATGGTTGAAGTCCATTGTGTAAAGGAGCTATAATTTTTTTATAGCTTCTTTACACTATGGATTTATTTGGACCACAGGGCGACCTCTAGTTGCAGTTTAGCGTAGTCATTAGTTCCAGTTATAGTCAACTTTAACAGTAAGTATAGAAATTGACAAAATATATTTGTTGCACCATAATTTTTTTACTTACAGTTATTTTGACATTTCTTAGCTTAATATTAACGATAACCGATCCAAATCAACAAGTTACGGTTATTGCTAATTATGACGTCATTTTAACCATTGTTAAAACCGTGCAATCCAATAATGACCTAACCAGAGATTTGACAGTTGATTTGACTTTCTGTGAAATTGTTAAAGTAAGCTCGTGCAACTCACTCCAAGGGCCTGTTTCACCGCTAACTGATGAAGTTTCTGTGAGACTATCCACATTTTTGACAGATTCTTCATACAATATCTGTCTGTAAGCGGTGAAACAGGCCCTAAATCTCTCCGACTGCAACCATGATACTAAACGTCAGTTAACTAAACCTGTAGCTCTATCATGAGTTTGAACCAAAAATATTTGTCGTTACTCGATAGCGACTACATAAATTTATATGGAAATTTTAGTTCCGCAAGTGACCTGTAGAGGCGTTGTAAGATTTTGCCATACTAAAAATCTCATCTACGCCGTCGCTATGGGCCTTACGCAAACAAAGTCGAGAGGAACGGTAAGTTTATATAAAAAATCAATACGGGGGCCTGAATGTGTATAATTTAATTAATGCGCCGACTTCGGCTCCTGTTATCCAATTACATTAATTATGTGTACGTGTATCGACCCCCGGATTAACCTTTTTGTACAATTTGCTGACACGATTTTAACCGTACTTTAGACAAACGAGTATTCAACGTTTTCTTAGTAGACGATGAATTTTTGTTTAGATTAGTTTATCCCCCAAATGAAGCTGAAACTACACTAATTTTTAAGAAATTTGGAATACAGATAAGGTATGCTATTAGATACTTAATATATCTAATGACAGTGGCGTAACTACAAGGTGGCAAGCCGGCAAAATGCCACGGGCCCCCAGCCGGAAGGGGCCCCCAATCAGCCTCTCTAGACAAGTGGCAAGCGATTGTTTATTACGATAATCGCTTGACGTGTTTTTGTATTGGTATGACATATTGGAACGAAAACGAATTTGTCACGGGCCTCGAACGGTATAGTTACGCCACTGTCTAATGAATATATCATAGGTCGATAACATCGCAAGCGTTAATACGATAATATTATCTGTTTTCAGTTAACAGTGCAAATGTTATCGTAACACAAAATAGTAGTCTAGTGGGTAAGAACTTCAGTTGGCACTCGAGATGGTGGAGGTTCGAACCCCGGTGGGGCGTGTACCAATGAGACATTTTCTGATCTCAAGTACATAATAAGGATGCTCATTGCAGTGGGAAAGCCATGCTTTGGCAAGAATGGATCAGCTAAGCCGGAGTGATACCACGGCCTCACAGAAAACTGACGTGAAACGGCATTGTGCTGTGTTTTGTTCAGTGAGTGAGACCGGTGGTAGTTTACCGGTGGACCAACTGCACTAATCTATATTTCCATTCCCTATTCCCTCATAAAGGACGGCAACGCACTTGCGACTCGTTGGATGTTGCAAATAGGCGACGCCAATTGCTTTCCATCAGGTAACTCGTCTGCTCGCTTGCCCCCTAAATATCATAAAAAATGTACTGAAAACAGAACGCCTGTGTCACGGGTAAAATTTTCACGAGTGTACATGGTATTAGTATTAAGTGATAAGAAAATTTGTCATGTTATTATACGTAACAAAACTAAGCGGATAATACATGGGTTTACACTACCCGCGGGCTACTTCAGGGATACAAATTAGTACCTCGATTCTACATTATAGCTAGACTTGAGTTTCAGAGCCGTCTTGTTACAATACATAACACATCTATACTAATATTATGTATGCGAAAGGGTAGTCTGTTACCTCTTCACGCCCAAACCGCTTAATCTATCTTGCTGAAATTTGGTATGGAGATACTTTGAGTCCTAGCAAAGGACATAGGATACTTTTCATCTCGGTAAAATGTACGATTCCTGTGCGATAAACGAATTTCGGCGCGAGGAACTTGTGGGCATCATCTAGTATTTAACATTTTCTGTGGAAAATTATGTAACTAAGGGCCGATTTACACTTAATTTAGTTAAGATGCGAGTTAGCTTGTGCGATCGTCGAGTTTAGTTATTTTTGACGTTTGAACGGTAAAATCGAGTTAAGTTGTAAGTTGTTAATTAAGTTAGCTTAAATAGAACGCGATCCTATTTTTTGGCGAGTTAAGTGTGAAGTGTCACCCCTCTCGCGTCTCCCACGCCCCGCCAACTTAACTCACCAACGTATAGACGTTTGAGTTTAGTGCAGTTCATGTTATTATATTTAATTTATCAAAAATTTTAATAAAATAGGTATTTAGTGGAGTAAAATATTGAATGTTATTAGTTTGTCGGCAGTAATTAAGCAATTTATGGAGACTTATTTTGTTATCGAACCAGCAACTTATGATTACTTAACTCACCTACGTTTGAACGTCACTTAATACTTACTACTTAATTTTTAGCTGACCGTTTTGTTAACTTGCTACTGTACTTTATAAATGTAAACCGAATCGTTTCTTCAGATATGAGTTATGACTCATAAGTCATAAGTTATGAGTCTTAGCTGAAGAAACTATCTCGTAAATATACCCTGTGGTCGTATGTCAAAACTGTGAGGCGTAGACTGATTTTTTTATCTGTACAAATTTTTGTTGTATTCGCTTGGAAATTTTAACATGGACGAAGTGGTGGACGCACTGATAATTTCCCTGTAATTTACACTAGAAAGTGTAATACACAAATTATTTACATTTCTAAAAGCCTAAAGTGCATAGTTATGAGATTGAAATCGGATAAAGAGAGTGTTGTATTTTTAATCGAGATATATAGCAAGTGTACTAATTGCGTTTATTTGATTTATTTATCAATAGCATAGGTTAGTTTGTTGAGAACTGATTGTGACAAATAGTACTATGGAAGCATTTGAAGAATGTACTATTAACAACTCTTCGTTATATACCACTAAACCAAACATCCTAGAGGAAAGCGACATAGTTGCTTCGGATTCAGGTGATTGCCACCGAACCAACGGAGTCGACGTCGCGAACACCGAAAACGGAACACAACCTAACGACGATACCAATGTTATGGAATCGGAACAAGTCGAAAATGAGGCGTGTAAAGAAGAAATAAACGACGATGCTGAATGTAAACTTGAAGTTGAGTCTCTACTCGAAACTGCTGAATTGGAATCAATAAGCGAAAATTTGACTGTTCCAGAAGAACAAGTTGAGGCTGTAACAAATATCCAAAATGAAGATGTTATAAGCGAGGTAGTGACCGAAGTAACTATAGATGGTGTCGAACATGACAGTACCAATGTTGTTTGTGAAGAAAATGTTACGGAGCCTAAGGTCGAGGAAGAAAAAGAAAATGAATCTGAGCCTTTGGAACTGTCTCAAAATGAAGTACAGTTTCAGACAGAGATATTAGTGGAAAAAAATGACAATGATGTCAATGAAAATATACTAGTTGAAAGTAAAACTGAGGCAGAAACTATTATATTGAGTGAATTAGATCATAATATAGAATTAAGTGAAGTACTACAGTCAGATATTGCTGATAGTAATGAAACTGAAAGTGACTCAATCAGGCAGGAAGTTTTCAATAAGGAAGAGTTGCTGGATATCTTAGAAGGGAATGACGGTGATCAAGCCTCTGTAGAAGAAGAAATGGATAATGATGAACAGAATAGAAAGGACCTGGAAGCTCAAATAGCTATAAAACAACTTTCAAGATTATTTAGGAAATCTACACCAAGAAAATCGAAAGGTGAAGGAAGAAAGCCTCTCACCATAAAAAAAAATAGTAACCCTGACACTAACACTAATAAAAAGCAAGAAAAAGAAACAATTAAACACCTTGTAGTTGAAAAAGAAACAGATGTAGATGTTAAAATATATGAAAAAAAACCAGCACAGCTCACAACAGAAAAAAATGACACAATAAAACAAGATGCAAGAACAACACATAAAGCAGAAGCTGAATCAAAAAAACAAATAGAAAATGAGAAGACAGCAGAACCAGACAATATAGTGTCTTCTTTAGTAATGGATTGGGATGATGATGAACCCATTGAATCAAAGGAATTTGATGCTTCAAAAGCTAGTAATGTTTCAGAAATTAGAACAGATATAGTTTCTGAAGTTGCCGAACCTTCTGAAGAAACCAAAGATCAACCTACTGAAGAAACTGACCTAAAACATGATAACTCACAAAGTAATGACAAGACTAGTGATGATGAACCTCCTCGACGTTTAAGTAGGGTTATTAAGAAGAAAGTCATATTTGATCCTGATAATCCTGACACTTTTACCAAAGGCAAAACTCCATTAAAAAATAAAGATGTATTAGAACCTACCCCTAAGAAACTAAAACCAGAGCAAGTCCGTCAAAGATCAAAATCACCAATATCAAAATTGCAATGGAAAAAACCATCACCTAAAAATAGCAAGCAATGTAGAAGGTTAACAGAAGTGGATAGGCTTTTAATGGATGAAGGTGCTGTAAATATGCTTTACCAGTTGACACCGGATGCACCAAAGGGAAAGAAAAATATGAAAACTAAGGCTGAGATTATAAAAAAATTACAAAGTTCCACTCCAGAGACAAAGGAAAAAGGAAGATTCAGGGAAAGGAAAAAGGAAGTAATTAAATATGAGGACGGAGAAGCAAAGAGAATCATTAGTGGAAAACTCAGAGCATCACTTGGAACCTCTGTTAAATCTTCTTCAGTCAGTGAAGATTTTGAGACCCACAGTGCTGATGATTCGATAATATATCGACGTCATTCTTCAAGCTCATATTCCAGCAGTTGTATGAGCCCCAGACGTTTAAGCGATGTCGAAACTGGGAGTGTACAAAGTGTTGCACAAAAAGTTAAAGACAACACTGAAGGTCATATGGAACAAACAGTTCAACAGGTGTCTGAAGCTTTTATGAAAGCTGAAACTGAAGCTGATCTATCAAGTAAAGAGATTGATTGTTTGTCAATAAAAGAAAAACTAAACTCCAAGTTATCTCAAGCTTTAAATAAGCGTAAAAGAGACAGCACCAAAAATGATAAGCCTGTCAAACAAAAGAAAGTATCAAAGGATGATATCCCAGATATAAGTTGTGAACAATTCAAATTTGTATCAATTCTCATTGAAGATAAATTGGCAACAGTGAGTGTTAAAAAAACAGCAGTTAAAATAGGAATTGAGGTAGGAATAGGTTTGAATTTATCAGTATTATTTAGACTGTTTTCAAAAATAACTTGACTAATTTTTTGTTGCAGGTTATAAAGGAATTAGAAGAGGCCCTCTTGTATTTGGACAAATTGAAAGAGACTTCAGTTACTTTGCTGTCATCTGAATGTGTAGTCTTATGTTCAAGCTTAGATTTAAATTTCTTACTGGAAGAAAATAAGGAGACAAGAATAAAGCAGGCCTACACGCTAGCTGATTCTATTAGGTATTTATTACAATTTATAGTATAAATTGTATTTAAAAAAATTTGCATCATTTACATATTTTTTTTAACATCTTAAAGTTATGCAATTGATTTATATACAACGAACATGTTGATAACAAGAATTAAAAGATGCCTTCATAGTATGTTGTGAAATTTGACCAAAAAAGTGCATTTAGTGTGCAAAATATGATATCACCCTTTGGCTAAAAACATTTGTATAAATAATGTGTGGTCAAAAATAAAAAAAAGAACATATATACGGTCGAATTTAGAAACCTCCTCTGTTTTTGGAAGTTAGTTAAAAAGTAAGAAATATGACAACTTTCAATAGATACTTATAATGACCGGTGGCACAATGTTCTGAAGTGTTTATACACATAACTCCCAACCTAATCTCTAATATTTCTTAATGTCTGGTTTACACATATTAAGTAGGTAACTAATTTACTAAATTTTAACTTAATTTTAATTCATTTAACTTGCAACTTGCTACAAAATTTTGTGTTTACATGCAATTATTAACTTAAAATAAGTTAAAATTTAGTTACCTACTTATCTACTTAACACATGTAAACCAGACAAAAGATCTAAAGATTAATACTGCACTCAAAACTCAAAATCTGTTTTTTTTGTTGGATAACACACAAATGCTTAACAGTGTCCATATTATAGTGATGTGTTTTTAGGTTGTTGTTATGTTCGGCGGCGCAACACAGCAAGCTATTGTGCTGTAGCGTTTGGGGGGCGTGCTGCGGCGTGGGCCTCGCCCTGGCAACATTCTGTGACGTCGTGTTAGCCTCCGAGTGTTCCACGTTCGCTCTCGCCATGGGCTCAGCACCGCTTTTCCCAGGAACTGCAGCATTGACTGTCCGCTGTCAGGCATTACCGCAAGCCCTGGTAGGCCACATTCAATCTATACTAAGTACTCTATAGTACATTACAGTTTGTAAGTTACTAAAGTTATGGATTGATCTCTGATAAAATTAAGACAAACTTGATCTGAATAAGAATAAAAAAGAACCCTGGAAAAATATTTATTTGATTTTATCTACAATGTTCAGTAGTCACAATGTTAACTACATAAATGTTAATCATATAACAATAAAAAAGACTTTGTAACTTTATCGCTATATTGCATGTCCTTAATTTTTACAGATAAACGACTTAGTTGTATTCGGACGTAGAATTTCTTCGGCGGAGGCGTTGCGGAGTGGTCTCATTAGCCGCACGCTGTGGCCTGATCGTTTCCAGGAGCAAGTCGAGAACATAGTAAGGGACATAGCGACTCAGCCGCAGCCGGTGAGTGCTATAACTGTATAACCAACTATTTGACAACCTTTGTGGTTCAGGTGGAAAGCGCGTTGGTAGCTTAAGCTGGAGGTAATCCCGCCGACGAAATAAAAGTTTTTCAATGTTCCTGGGTCTCAGATGTGTATCATATATTATGTGTATCATATAATGAAAATCTTAAATATGTGTATAGTATAAAAGTATTAAATATATTTTTTCTTTAGTTAAGTTAGTTACCATTGTGTAGTACCTGTAACACTCCCTCGGGTCCTAAGGAGGGGCCTGACTGACGTGGTGTGAAGCGTCCATTGATCTTAGATATTATTAGATATAACTAGAATTTTCCCGTGGCTTCCCTCGCGTGGAATTTGCTAATCACATATAACTACAATTTACGAATATTCTTTAAGCTCCTTTAGAAATATATTTTTTTCTAAGACCTAAAGTAACATATAATGTTACTTCATCTTTTCAACTAAATCTATGTCAAAAGTCTAGTCGATTGGTTACACGTAAAAAAAGGAAACGTAGGACAAAAAATCAAATGAATCGACAAACTTTGCCATTTATAATATTAGTAGCCCACGTTATCTGGAGCTGGCTCAATAGTCCTCGTAGGTGTCGGTCATCGGGCGGCAGTACGCCCGCCAGCCTCGCCCGCTGTACAGGAGCTCGGATATCTGGACGTGGCTTACACCACCGTCGTGGACGCACATGTGGTTCTTCGGGCACAGGCACGACTGATACAGAGACTGTAGGTCGTCGCTAACGTTACCGCAGAACTCGTCGGTTCGACATACGGGGAGAGACGCACAGCGGTATGAACCGTGCGTGTCGTTAGCTGTGTGGAGCTTCCAGTAGAACGGGGGTCGGCAGCGGCAGGTCACGGTGACCGTCGGTGGCGCCAGCTGAATATTGCGATGGTGCAGACTCTCGATCTCATCCGGGTTCATACGTTCCAGAGTACTCGACACCGTGAGCGGGACGTCAGTGATTCCGCATTCCGGCCACTCGGTTGTCGGTTTGCAAAACTGAAATAGAAATATAAACAACTAGCATTTACAGACCGATACGCCTATATTTCAAGTAATTTGTCACTCGGGGCATTTAATCGGAATAGTATTTTAAACGTTATACCAATTTTTATCAAATTCCTTGTCGTAGTTTTGGCGTGACTGACCCATAAACATTCGGTCAAACTATTATATTCATTATATTAACTAGCATTCACGCGTGGCTATGCCCGTCTAACACCGCCGGGCACAGCGTGTCATCATAGTATCCTGTAATAGGCAGGCTAGGGCTTCCAATAGAGCGGTACATGTACCTGTAGTGTAGCTCTATTATTGAGCGGTAGGTGGTGTTCTGGGGGCGCAGGGGTGTCGCAGCGGTGTCGCCGACCGCAGCGACACAACCGCAGCAGCGCGCGCGGCCGCCAGTACCGCCGCACTAGCGCCGCGCACGCCGCGCCTACGCCGCACGCCGCTAAACCGCGCTCGCTCTCCTCCTACAATGTCATCTCATTACAAGCTATCGTATATTCGCCGAGTGCGTGTCAAAATACGACGTACAAAACGGCTGCCCGTCATTTATAACAGTGACAGTTTGTATGCCGTCGATCGCAGAGTATTACCTTTTTGCCACCGTGCGCACTGTGGGCACCTACATTGCACCCAGCGAATACGAAATCTCTTGACATTTAAACGGTAGAAGCGATTAATATGGTATATGGCATAAACACACACCCAGCGTTATTTATTGTAATATCTTGTTTACACACATTAAGTAGATAAGTAGTTACCTAAATTTTAATTTCGCGGCAATCAATTTAATACCTTAAGCTTATGTCGACTGTCGGTACGGACCTAAATATAGAAAAGTTATCGATACGTTTTCAATAACACTGTCATTAAAAATGTGTAAATAAAGTCAAATGTACTCACAATACCATAATAATATAACTCTGTTTCCTCGCTTTCCTCAGCTGAAACATACAAGTAAGACAAGCATGTGATTAGGAGTAGTGGCCTAATCATCATGCACTTGGCGCTGGCTAAAGTTAATGTGAGCTGTTAATATCGACGGGTCACAACTTTAACCTAAATACGGAGCCATGGAGATAAGACACTGTACAATATCTTACATAATTGTACACTAGTTTATTTTCAATATCAACCTTTTCGTTATGAATCTTGTGCGTTGAACTTTAATATAAAACATTTGCACAAACTTTTCGTCAGGTGCGGGCGGATGTTCCTACCTTTATACGTCTTTTTAGATATATTTTACATTAATTATTTATTCAGATAAATCTTTAGCCACATGATGTTTAAGTTCTTTATTCATTTTACACATTTGTCATCTCATTTCAGACGATTCTTCTCAAAAAGAAGCTGCTCAATTTGCGGAACAGCGACGAGGCGCGGCTAGCGTCGTGCCTGGAGGCCGAGCGAGACCTGCTCGTAGAGTACTGGACCTCAGTGGAGGGACAGGAGCTGCTGCGGGCCACGCTGGACTGCGCCTAGCCGTCCCGCCCCCCGCGCCGCGCGCCCCGCCCCCTTGCGCAACATCGGCGGCGACGCGAGCCGTAAAATAGAACCTCGATGAGGATCCTCACAATGAAATTATCAATGCGAAATGCGGGGCCCCTGTAAATAAGATTCGATTTTCAAATTAATGTAATGAATTTAATGTTGTTACGCGTCACTGTATCGGGTGTGTTGGGTTTAGTTCGTAAGCTGAATGTTTCGAATTTAAGTGTGGGCAAAATTATATGATAAATATTTTTAATTCAATTTAGCTAATCGGATAGACTTATACACAAATTATATTTGAATTAGGTAATATATTTTTATTATTATTTTACGTACACGAATATCTAGTTATATTTTATCGTACACTTTTTGTAGTAATGTTTGTTTGTCGTAGAAAAGACTGGTTTGATTTGAATCGTAAAAGTTTCGACGTCAGTTTTTGTTTGGCAATGTAGTTCGGTTGTTTTCTTGTATGTTATGTTGTAGATGAAATATTATGTTTATGCGTTTGTTTTAGATGTTTATGAGTTTATGATACTTAGTTTTAATTTGTCATCAGCCAAAGTACCACATTGTTGCAAGCGCATGTTGCACGACGTCTTTGTACTGACGAGCACGCGGCTCGACTGTATCCATGTGCAATTCATTCCTTACGTGTACAAACGCCTTGACCCGTATAAATGTTTATACTGCGACCGAGTAGGTCGGATTAATGTAGTAACATTAAGAATATAATTATTTTAAGTATAGCAATAACTTATTTTCTTTCTTTTCTGTGAGAAAAATAAAGTGCCTTTCATAGTACAATATGTTTTGTTAATTCCAGACTTTTCAGAAGTTCCCTCAATCTATCGGGCTACTCGCTTTGCCGGTGCAAACTCAGGTTATGGATCTACCATCGCATAAGTTATTTGGAAATATGTTAGTCTACGGCTCTTAGTATGTATACTTTATTCTGTGCCCACGGCGCGTTTTAACTTAACGCGGTCAAATTTTTCAGGTCCGCAAAAAAAAACAAGTAATTAAAAAGTGTATTTAATTTCCTTTAACATTTGATATTATCGGTTTAGGTCTCGATTTGAACAACAATTTCTTCTTCACGACCGCCTTCACGCGATACGTAGTTTTGTCCCCGTGGTGTTTTTCAACGACGGCCATGGGTTGGTCTAGTTTAACTTCCTTGCCGTTGAGCACGTGATGTCCGAGTACTAGGACGGGGTGTTTGTTCCTGTTGAAGTAATGTAGGTCTCCCATCAGGGTACCTCCCCCCTCTTCGCTCTTCAATTGCACGAGACCCTGGAGTTCCACCAGCGCCCACTCCGGCACCCCCCCTTCCGTTTCCGTTTTGCTGAAACAAATATTAAAGTTGTGAAACCGATTAACGCCTATGGATTTTTGTAATATCAAAGATATAACTATACCATAGATGTTTGATTATTTTAATGATTATAATAAAAGTACCAGCAAACTA
This sequence comes from Cyclargus thomasi, assembly GCA_026546445.1. Lineage (NCBI taxonomy): Eukaryota > Metazoa > Arthropoda > Insecta > Lepidoptera > Lycaenidae > Cyclargus > Cyclargus thomasi. The sequence goes on from JAOTAV010031304.1 coordinate 14,725, forward strand.
TTGGCTAATATAATAATGAGAATAATAAATAAAAACATTGACGCCAGTACTCCTGACAGTTTAGAGGTCGGTAGGTATAAGATGTTAAAAATTGGAGCTCTATATCGGATTAATAAAATATACATTCGAAATTAAGGTAGAAACAGATAAAGATCGAAGATCTAAGTAATTTGGTCATAGATCTAAGTCATTTATGTCGAACTCAGCCGATCGATCACGACTTACGTGGAATTGACATATTCCGACCAGATGAGATGAAAGAGAGCCAGTTGACGGACCTTCGTCGTCCGTCAATTGGCTTTATTATAATTTCCCCATTATGCCATTGAGTTTGATTCCTAGCTAGTTGACGGACCTACGTCAGTTGTCCACTTCTGTCAAAACCGACCGAGTTACTATACATGATACAAAGGGTTATTTATCTTTTTAAAATAAGTCGACAATATTATTCAGGCTGAATAGAAAACAAATAAAACAAAGAAAAAAAAACATTTATTATACTTCTTAAAATCAGCTTAATCAGATCATTTTGGCATGGTATGGATTATACAATTAACGTATAATGTATTTTTAGGCACAATAAGCCAAACTTTTTTAATGTAGCCGTGAGTTGAAACATTCAGTTTCACTTGTCTGAAACAAATAAAATCTTTAATAGAATCAGGCGTTACTTCGCGGAAATCCATAGCTTCAAGTTTAGTAAATTAATCTTAATTTACTAAACTTGAACAAATAAAATAATACAAAAATGTTAAAATATTAATTATAACAATTCACTTAAAATGCAAGCTAAGCCCGATCGATCGGGAAAAAGAGTTTTTGAAGTATTCTTATTACCACAAACAAATGTAATACAAGCGGTGATTAAAGAATGAAGGGGTACAATTTTTCCTATATCCGAGAAAATCCCGCCTTACGGCCGTTTGTCGGTAACACGAAACGAAACGAAAATATTTTGGACCGATAAAATGCCACTTTATGATCTAGACTATAGGTTTTATTGTCTGCTCTGTAGTGACGTAGAGCAAAATGAAATCTAAAATTTATGCCGTAACCACTTTATGACATACATTTTATCGGACCGGTATAATCTCGTTCACAATGACGGTGTGCGGTGAACAAACGGCCTGGATATTTGAAGACATAAGTGGAAGAAGCGGATAACTAACATTTTTTGCAAACTTATAAAAGTATAAAGTGACTTATAGGTTATAGCCTCACCTAGTAGCGGAACTTCTTGAACAGCGGATGTTTGTTGGTGGCGCGTCGCTCCAAGTACAGGGCGTCATCGGCGCCGGCGAGCGAGGCGAGCGTGCCGGTTCGTCGCGCCGCGCCCGCTCCTCCCGCCGCACCCCCCAAGCCGCCCTCCCGCTCGTCCTCGCACTCGCTCTCCGTCGCTGCTAACACCTGAACACAAACAGTCACATTAAATCCGTTCGCACATTATAAGACCTTCCGATCAGAGAAATTAAGACTCGCTGTCTATACTAATAATATAAAGCTGAAGAGTTATTTATTGAGAAAGGACGTTATAACATTACGCTACGATCAAAAGGAGCCGAGCAGTAGTAAAAGAAGAAAAACGGGATATTTTGAATATTACACGCGGGCGTAGTCGCTGGCAAAAGCTAGTACCGTATAAAACATATCGGAAATTTCGAATTCGACAGAAAACATATGAGTTGGGTTATGTCGAGTTCAACGAACACACAATTAAAGTTGACTTTACATAACCCTACCATATGAGGTATGCGCTATGTTTTTAGCTTTTATGGACATAGTAAAGGCATTTAGGTCCTCACAAAATCATATGCACTGTATTAAGCAATGTTATGTGCATCATCATCATCATCACTCAGTTCACCTGTTGCAGCAGCATGCCCTGCTCCTCGCGCGTGCCGTACATCATGTCAGGCTCCTGGTCCATACCCTTCAGCTCTGTTATCACCTGAAATAATTCATTACTGCTATTTAAAATCGAAGGAATTGTTATAGATCCAGTAGACGGACCTACGTCTATTTATGAGACCAACTTATTTTAGATCCGCAATCTGGCTCTTCCGGATTATACCATTGTTATAATAGACATTTTCAAAGTAGTTAGTGTTGAATTTTATTTGAATATTCGTACTTCTATGTTGAAAAAAGTAAGCGGACGGAGTTGTAAGAATGTGTCAGGTTCATGGCATAATAAGCATTAGATTTCTGTTAAACTTTTATGCATGGGAGGTAAGCATCTGTACCATAGAGAAAAAGTACGTTAGCCTCGTTAAGCACATGTAGCTATAACCCTGGTTAAATTCACTTTGTAGCTGTACCCCTGTACACGGTTAAACATACCGTGTAGATGTACCCCTGATCGAACATACCTTGTAGCTGTACCCCTGGTTGACGAGGAACCGCTGCCGTTTGCGACTGTAGGCCATCTCTAGCGTGTCCTGCGACACGAGCGTGTAGAAGAACGCGTTGTACTCCTCCGCTAAAGCTCCCTTCTTCGCGCGTAGAATGCGACCTGCGTGGTAGTCACACTTCATGGTATAAAACAGGAGCTAGAGTCGGTTCGTCATTTTAAAAAACCTAAAATTAGTCAGTCACATCATGTTTCTTTAATTGGTAAGAATTTAGGTAGATATATTATACTATATAAGGTAAATTTTTTTGTTAAATTAATTTCAGTTTTGTTATACTGAAATTAATTTAACAAAAAAAATGAGATTACTGTTGTAGGGATCTTGTTTGATATTTTAGACGTGTCTGGTAATAATGCCTATAGACTTGTTTTTTCTCAATATGCCAGTGAAAACTGACAGTCGTTTGCTTTTGCGCCATTGACTTCGAATTCGGAAAACATTATTGCTGTCATCGCCAGTTGTGGCTGTAGCCTATAAAAGCTAAGTTAACTAAGCTAAGCTTAGACTATAGTCCGTTGTCGCCTATCAGGAGATGGCAAGAATGAGTGAGTTTTAGATGATGGTTTTTTGTATTACAGGCAACCCTAAGCTAGGCTTCAACACAATTTTCAAAATTTATACTGTACCTGAAAGAAACAAATACTTTTTGTTTCTTATCTCAGTCAGATTCTTCATACAAAGCTGCACATAATAAGAAAAAAACCGGCAAATCTTGTACAGACGTAACCGGCATATAATTTTTATCAGTAAGAGGTAAAGTATCCTTATTATACAAATTTAATTATATTATACAAATTTTTCATCGTTCAAGCCTACAATTAATAAAAACCTACGGAAACTCTCATCATATTTGTTTTGAAATTATTTCCTTCCGAACTGTCATCTAATGTAAGTTCGATACCGATAAAGGTTGAAAATAAACATGTTTTTTGATGGAGTTACTCTTCCTTAGTTGTGTAGTACTATGACCCGTGGTGTTATCCGCGTAAAATGTTGCCTATTTGTGAATCCAGACCCCCTAGACAAGTGGCAAGCGATAAACGTTTACGATAATGGAATTGACATATTTGAAATCGTCAAGATCACGTGACTTTTCGTTTGCCTATGTCAATCCTATACAAAAACGAGCGAGCGAGCGATTATCGTAAACGATACTCGCTTGACACTTGTCTAGGGGGGCAGGATACCAGCTAGATCTACGGCAAATTTTATCGAAACCAGTCCAGCCGTTTAAGGGTGAAAAAGTAACAAACGTACACACAAACTTACAAACTGTCGTATTATTTAGAATATTGTTATGATCGTTAATTTTGTACCTAATCTCTGCGCCTCCTGTCGTCGGGAGCCGCCGTGCGAGGAGATCTGTATGAGGACGTTCGCCTCGGGCAGGTCGAAACTCGTGTCCGCCACCTTACTCACGAATATTGTGTTTACCTACAAATACAAATAGTTATGATCCGAAATCAGAATTACACATCACTTTGAGACAGATCCCCACACTAGGTGAAGGCTGTAGGGGTAACCTGCACACAACATTACAAACATTTGAAGATATGAGCTAAAGAAGCACATAGTTAACAATCTGTAGAACTTTTAACGCATAAACAGTGGTATTTGGACCAAAAAATAACTAGTAGAAAAAAAAGCAAGTGGTCGAATGTCCTGAAATGTTAGTTATCTGCTTCAAGAACTCATGTCTTTATTTACGTTTATTATTTTAAAATGTGTGGTGGCGCTTACGTACGCGCGCACATGCAAGCCGCGCGTGAAAACGATAAACTACTTGGTTCTGTAGGACATCTCGTCACATATTGGGCTTGCGTTAATTAAAACAATACTTTTAAAATGTTTCTCGCCAGGCTTCACGCAGTAACTGCTTGTCACCAAAAACATATATCGCCTGCCCCAGACCTCTATATTATAAATACGCTAGACTGATGATAAGCCTAGACATGGTAAGGCGATTTTATATGCGGTATTGTGGCGCTGATGTCAGGCGAACGGGAAAGGAACTAATGAGTTTTACATAACACACACTCTTTTATAGTTGACCTATGAACTCCCACCACTTATTTAAAGATACTACAAAAAATAATATGAAAAAACTTTGTCGCGTCAAAAATTTAATTTAACAACTTCGTAATCAAAATAAAATTGAAGCAATTATAGCAATAAAATTATAGCAATAAAATTATAGCATTTGCAAAATACGTCTGATGGTTTAGTTCTTTTTCAACCTTGTTTCTATACTTAAATCGTCTCAGTAAATAGCTGTCATTTTATGGGTTATGACCTCTATTGAGGTCAGTGCTTCTGGACACAAAATTGTTGACAAGCGCACATTTACACATACATGGTCCCTACATTTCTATATACTCTGCGTGGCGTGCGTACCTTAGGATTAAACTTGAAGTTCTGCAATATCTGTATCCTCTCGTTCTGCGAGGTGGGTCCGTAAATATAAGGCTTGTTCATCTTGACGGCGTAGTGTCTAAGCGCAAACACGTTGTCGCTGAACACTATGGTTTTGTCTCCGCGTCGCTCGTGGTACCGCACTAAGTATTGACAAGCGCGGAACTTGGAAGGGTTCATCACGTATAGCAGCATTTTTTTGTTAATTCTGAGGAAAGAAAAAGGTGGTTTTTCAGACCTATTTTAAACCGATTCAATTGACAAATTACTACTATTTTTAATAATAATATTATACTTTAAACTATACTAATTACTAAAAAAATATTATAAATATAAATGAAGATATAAATTTAAGAAATAATACTCTTTGCAAATTAACGTACTATGCTTAAGAAGAAGGAGATTTTCATTAAAAACTAGAATGTACTGGAATAAATATCGCACCCTCGGTGCAAGACCGTCACTTTTGCAAAAAATTAAAAAATGAGTTAAGTATGTAATAAGTGTCCT
>JAOTAV010031315.1:0-20055 GCA_026546445.1 Cyclargus thomasi
AATGGAATTCTATACCTATTAAATATGTTTTTCACATTGACTTTTTTGAATAATATTTAATTAATATCGAAATAAAAAAAACTGCTCCAATTAACTATAAAAAAAGTAAAAATTTCATTTAACTTCTACTCTATTACTTATATTACTACTTAAATGTGTTTTATAATTATTACTTAACTTGTAAAAAATTTTCACGCCTTCCAAAGGTAAAATACGTGAACTGTTTTATCTGATTGTATCATCGTATTGTACCTTATTAAAAAGCAAATAAATGATTTTTGATTCTGATAGTTCTCATTCCCGCTTAAGGGCTTCTTGTTCCGAAACTTGGACCGGCGTAGAAAAGACGATGGCCGCGGAGTCGCGTCACTCGCGCTTTTTGTAGGTATTTAGGAATTATCATTGGAAAAATAACACTAAATTACGAATTTAACCGAGTTCCATTAGATAAATACCTAACTAAATATTGGTATCAAAATTAGGCCATTAGCTTAATATTTTAGCTGTAGATTTAAAAACGTTTTTTAAAAAGAGGCAACTTTGGTTTTTTTACTGTCGAGCCAAGTTCATCTGTGTTTCTATTAGCAAATTTCACTCTCATATACCCTCAATTACCACATATATAACAGAATATTACGTCAATTTATAACTCATTCGTGTTGGTTTCAAAAACGGCATTAAACGGATGAGGCGCCCTTAATTGTGTACGCTACGGTATTTGAAAATTTACAAACTTCGTTCCACGCTACGGCTCCCACTGCCTATAACAAGTTGTCTATGCTGATGACGATGTATCCGTCGTTTATTTTAGGAGCGGTTCAGCTTAGCCACTTGTTTATCGCGCCTCACTCAACAACTGCCAATTTATATTCAATTGAATAAACGTTGCCCGCAATTCTATCGTTTGATTTGCATTCCACAACACGGCTTCGGCTTTCCTAGTAAACTTAACTTTATTTTTACTCTAATGTTATTAATCATTAAAGGCCTGTTTTACCGCTTACATATAATCTATCCACAACTGTTTTGACAGATTTTGTATGGAGAGTCTGTCAAAAAAGTTATGAACAGCCTACCAGAAACTTTGTCAGTATGCGGTGAAATAGGCCCATAAAGTTGCATTACATACTAACCCGCTGAGTGATAACGAATGATTATTAATGATATTAGAAACAACACAAATTTAGCAAAAAATACAAAAACCCAGCAACACTTTTACTTATACCCGCCAAAACTCCGGTTGATAAAATATCAAGAATATTAAGAAATACTTAGTCAAGAAAATATAAAAAGAGAAATATGTCAAAGGCAATTTTATTTCGCTAGCAACTAAAATTAAACTAGGTTGCTCGCTGAATAAAAACAGCTCCTAGTAAACAAAATTCAAATCAAATTAAAAAAGAAAATTGGAGACAAAGAATGCTTTGTTTTTTACAAAGAATAAAGAATATCTCAGAAAATTGATATTGATTTTATTGAAATACATCAAACCGAACTCCTCACTAATCATTCAACTGTCCTGAAGAGCTTTGGCAAAAGAAATGAAAACAGGACGTTTCCATTTTTAAAAGAGAAATTGTTTCCGCGATAAAAAGAGAGTCCACGCTTTTGTGTTATCAAGAGCTATTGTTATATTGATGTTATAATCGTTGCTGGAGTTTTTTGGACAGAAAAATAAACAAGAACATTGTTATTGTTAGTTTATTCTATCGTAAAATTAGGGATTATTAATTTGATTAACGGGCTTAGGAATTCGAAATTCCCCAAGGATTTCGTCTGGAACTTAATTAATGGTAAAAATTTTACTCGATTTATGAAATATTTTGAGAATTTAAAGAGTATAATAATAGAGATTATTGTTTTATTAAAAAATATTTAAAGACATACTTAAGTGGAAGAAGCAGATAGCTAACATTTGAAAATCTGGCGGATTTTTGCGTAAATGAGCGCTTTAGGACCAAAATATGATTTGAAATTTAAAAAATTTGGATCCAATGTTTGCTACTACTGGGTATACCTAGATACACTAGCTAGATAATTAAATAGATAATTTACAAGTTATTGAAATTTAAAAGAAAAAAAAATTGTATTTACTCAAAAGTTATAAAATGTAAGTTATACGCTTCTTCCACTTATGTCTTCATTTGTAAGTACAAGCATTTTTAAGATTACCAGACTTACCAGATTTAGTAAATGGTTTATGTGGAGTTTGTCACCTATCCATACTAGTATTTTAAATAGTAAAGTGTGTCTGTCTATCTGTCTGTTATCTTCACAACATATAAGGTTCCCGCGCGATAAACAAATTATGGCGCAGAGGATTTTTATTTTTTATATTCATATTATAATAAAAAGGTAAAATTGGCGTGTCTGTACAATTAATATTTTTACAAACTTATCAATGTGGGGGGCATAGGAACAGTAATAAAACAGAAATCGACAAAAAAAAAACGTCTGTTTATATGTTTGTGCGCGCTAATCTTCGGAACTACTGAACGGATTCGAATAAATCTTTTTTTTTATTTAATAGCCGTTAAGTCTAAGCAGTATATAGGATACTTTTTATCCCGGGAAAATGTACGGTTCCCGTGATATACAAATTTTCACGCAACGAAGTTGCGGCCATCAACTAGTTTTAATAAAATTCTCGTGATTTATGCGTGTAGTGGTAAAACTCAACACGAAAAAAAATCCAGTGACCACAGGACAAAATGTTATCGAAAGTAGTTCTTGTGGTCCTAATATGAGTAACATTTTAGCTTCCCAGACTCCTTTGAACTCACACACGTGTAGTTCCGTTTTGCGGTACGCTAACCAAAACTTTGACATTTCCGTGTTTACGTTTCCGGTTTGTTACATTTCTGGTCAACAAATTCAAGATTGTCAACAAAATGTCTAAATTACACTCTATATATTATAATAAAGCTTTATTTATATTAGGTTAAGGGATAAGGGTTAAAATGGTTTACTAAATGTGCTGGAATTCCATATTGCATTTTTTTTATAATTTTTGCGGTTTTTTCGGGGCGTCCAAATTTTTCTGCTCCGAAATTCTACTAATGCGCCGGACGTGAAAGTCTAAATCATTACGTTATTGAAACCTAGTTTAAAATAAAGTCCTAATGAAATACCGTTCACCATTCCCTTACAAATAAACCGTGTCAACATTTGCGTTTATTTCCCGAAATATAAACTTGGTACTTTTTCATCGTACTTCATATACCCAATTTTTCAATGAACATCCAATATTGGCGCCGAAATGAAAGAGCATTCATTAGAAGGTGATTTTGTTTTATTGGAACAAACAACTTCTAAATGAACGGAACATTCGAGGTTGTGTATCAAAGTAAGGTTTATAATTAGCTCGCTGAGAGCTCTTTTAAATGTTCGTAATTTTGGATCTCCGTTTACCGGCAAAACCTTTGAGGGTGAACGTAACTTGAGATTTTTCGGTCATTTTATAGTTTCCAATTTTATTACTAAATTTCAGATTGAAATTGTTCATCTATTTCTTTGTAAGCGGAGAGAGTAATTATGATTGTTTGTTGTAATTATGATTATGATAATTTCGCAAACTTAATGAAACTTACATTAAGTTTGCGAAATATCTGGATTTTGGATTATAACAATATCATTTATGAATGTTTATTTATTTATTTTTTAGATTCACCAACAGAATATCATCTGATACATTAGATGAGAAAATAAACAATGGTAACTCTTAGGGAAAATGATTTGCAATGACAGGTGAAATACAGCACGCATTGGGGACAAAGAAAATGAGATGAGATGAAAACATAAAATAAATTTTAAGTGAGTAATTGAAGACTTGACAATGTGTTCTAATAATCTATACATGACAAAAACATAAATAGTATTTATGACAAATATACCGCGTGTCTTCAAGTTAAGCATTCATAAATGATTGACCATACTCCTCCTGCTAACAGAAAATAATTAAAAACAATTAATAAAAACAAGAAAAAATAATTTCTCTTCAGAGATTTTAGTATTACTTCTATTATTGTATTGTATAAATGAATTGTTCATCTTGACCGACTAGCTTCGTAGCTTATGCAATTTTTTGGAAAAAATCGACATTTTTTGTCTGATGAACCACAATCTTAAGGAAAAATTCTTCGCTAGAAGTTGAAGAATGAAAATCACTCTAAAATAACAAATATATAAGATTTTTATTACATCACTCATATTATTCAAGTCACATCCATGACCCAGGAAGATTGAAACTATTATCTCCTTTTGGGGGAATTAAAATATCAAACTCACGACCTCTAGCTTGAGCCTATACATTATAAAACTTATGGAACTTATGGATGGAATATAAAAATATAAGTTTTCACTTTAAAAAGCTTAAGAAACCGTTTTATTACAAACTAGTTGATGCCCACATTGTATACAAAATTTGCATATCACGGGAACCGTACATTTTCCCGGGAAAAGGTACCCTTTGTGTTGCCTAGTCTTACTAGCTATTAAATGAAAAAAGATTAATTCGAATCCGTTCAGCTGTTCCGGAGATTAACGCAGACAAATAGACAAACAGATAAACAGATACCTTTTATTGTCGATTTGTGTTCTATTACTGTACACACACATTGATTAGTTTGTAAAAATATTTATTGTACAGACACGCCAATTTTACTGTTATATTATATGTATAAAGATATAGATTAAAAGAATAATAGAATACATTCATTAGTTATAGCTGAAAATTGTAGAGCCTTACAATTAGAAAATTTATGATTTTTTTGCAAAAACTCAGCAACTTATACCAACTTTTGAAATTCCAACCATTTTCCTACAAACCAAATTATCAGATAATAAAAAAGTCAATCTTGAAAATTGAATCGAAAGTTTAAAATCACTAGAAAAAAACCAATAGTATAACCGGTGTAAGGGACAATTCACACGACAATTCACGTTACGCGAAGATGCATTCCTAAATTTTTGTTTTCGCGTTACGTTGCTATATGAATCGACCCTTGAGCAGAAAACACACTGATCGGACGCGACTGACAGCTGCGATTTAGATAATAATAATTATATAAGGATTGAGTGATGTGAACATGAGTTGACGGATAAATGTCATTAGCTCGGAATATGTCAGTTCCATGTAATTCGTGATCTGTCGGCTGAGTTTGACATAACGCGACCAAATTACTTAAATCCCCGATCTGTATCTGTTTCAACTTCTCTGATTAATACAAAACGTTGTACACACTTCAGAGTGTAAACTATAAAGCTTAGTCGCGGACGTTTGGTATAGGCTGTCAGCCGCGTCTGACGTCAGTCGTGGACGTTTTGTATGGGGTCTCAGTTTGTTTTCTGCTTTAGATTATTATATTTTAAGACTATTTATCTCAGACAGCAAAATCCACTTTTAATACTGAAATTATGTATTCACTTTTTAAAACAGCACGTAAATTTTAAATTACAGCCAACCAAACTAAAATGGATTCTCAGTTGAATTTCCCGCTAGAGAGGCTTTGAATTAAACAGCTTATTTCAGAAATAGATCCGACTTTAAGAAAGAATGTTTTTACGAGAGCATACTTAAGCTTATTGTGAATTCGCGGCATAACTGCTTGAAAATTCATCGCCCGCATTCAAAGGATAAGTTTGAAAATGGAAATATTAATTTTGTATTATGTTTTTTGGATCATCCTAACCGACGGTTCTTCCTTAGTAATGTAGTGGTCGATTTTCCACAATAGCTACCACTTTATTATAATATAAAATAAGATAAAAATTAAGGTAGATTAGACGTCAAGGTCATCTTTGACCTAATACACTTATATAATTATTTGTTCCATACCGACCTAAAAACGCGACCCTATTACTAAGACTTCGGTGTCTGTTTGTCTGTCCATTTGTCGATCTCCAGGCTGTATTCAAGAACAGTAATAGCTAAAGAGGTGAAATTCCTGCAAAATATGTATTTCTATTGCCGCTGTAACAAAATATACGAAAAGAATTTTTAAAGAGTGGCTCTCATACAACATAAGTGTTTTTTTTTTTTTCAAGTTTTTTCTTCCTGGTACTAGATGGCGCTTTTGTACGTCTACATCGCGCTTTTACGTATTAGAAAGTGTAATGCTAAAGATGTTTGGCTTTCAAAGCTTCGGCTTCTCAATTTTTTGTCTCTTTACCAGTACGGAAGAAACCCTTCGTGCAGGAGTCCAACTCCCCACTCCCCACTCCGCACTTAGCACAGAAGGTAAAAAAGGTAAATAGTAACTAACCTTACCTACTTTTTTCTTGGACTGCAATGAATATAATATTGTCTAAGTTGGCGAAATTATACCAGCCGTTCTCTAGTTAAAACGAGACAATCAAAACTGAAAATTAATTTTATGAAAATATTTTAAAAATTTTTCATTTTTAACCAACCTCTAAATAGTAATTTCTCAATTCGTATATATAAGGTATTTTGAAGTCGATACCAGCTTTTACAGTTTCTTGACATTAAACTTATGATTTAGTTAGCTGGTACCGACTTTAAAATTGTAAAGATTGATTACGTTTAATGTATCCTTATTCCATTTATCTTAGGCCAAACCTTTTTAGGTACTAACAAATAATATATTTTCTAATTGTAATTATATTTTGTTACTTTTTAGCTCATAATATATCCGTTGTGTTGTTGGGAAAGTCGGTTTTTATTTTTTTGCTTAAAATGAATTTATTTGCTGACCAGTGTAGGAGAAGAGGTGAAACCTGATAGCTTAAGGTTTAGCTTATATCGGGCTAGTGGTAACATCGAGGAAAATGATCCTTAGACCTTTGAAGTAAATTGTCTATTTCATGTAAGTCGTTATTTGTCGGCTGGTTTTGACGCGAACAAATTACTAAGGTCCGCAATCTAGCTGTGAATCAACTTCTCTGATAAATAATATTTTGATTATCCTCACTATTTTTGCATCAAATCAAAATTATGTATCATTAATAGCTTTTTTCCCGCGGGTTCGCCCGCGTATAATCCAAAGTTAATAAAGATTCTATTTTTCCAAAAATGTGATGTTTTTCCAAGACTAAAAGTAGTCTATGTTACTCTCCATATTTTCACCTAACTCTACGCCAAAAATCAAGTCAATTGTCGTTTGTTCGTTAAGGAATGACAAATAAATTGTTTATTTACAAACAAACACACTTTCCCATTTGTAATATTAGTAAGGATTATGATAGTAAATTATGATAGTACTATAACCGTCATAACGATATCGTCCCAAGAAAAGATATAAAAGATGTAAAAGTATAAAAGTCTCCATCAAAAGATCCCACTGGGACATAAAATGATTTTGCTTTGGCGCGATATAAAATATATCCAATACCTATTTCCTACGGGACGTTACTTCAAATTTCTATTTTAAAGTTTTCAATGACTCCATTATACCGTGCAATTTTTAAATAAAAAAAAAATACAGACCGATAAAAACAAGCAAAGTTTATGAACGAACATGTAGTGTTAAATAAGAGGTTAAAGGAGAGAATGGGTTACCTGATAGAAAGCAACCGTCACCTATAGACACAGGCAACATCAGAAGAGTTGCAGGTGCGATACCGTTCTTTTGATGTTATAATAGTGATTCCTGTTGAGAGGCTGTTGAAATAAGTTCAGCTGTGAAAGCGATAATAGAACTCACTTGAATCGAATATCTTTTTGCGACGAGTGGACTAGTGGTTTTAATATTTATTGCTTACTAAAGGTTTTTTTTTAAAGAAAATCAATAAACGCTTTCCACAGAATTTAAATTTTGTGACTAAAGACAGACGTCCTTACTAATAAAAATATTTACACAATAACTATTCTTAATAAAATGATGAATTTATAACAGACGAACGATTGAAAAAATAATTTTCTATACAAAACACGACTGTCAACAACGGAGAAGAGAAGAGAACGGCTAAGTAAAGACTTTGTTGTTAATCGCGGTTGGTACAGAAATGGCAATCTTTTGACAGGATTAACGACCACGCGATCGGGCGAATGCATAATAGTTACATCGCTTTGTTCTGCGATATCAAAAGTCTAAAGGCAAGATGATACTTACGTTCTTCATTGCTTAGCACAAAGCGTGTAATGTAAGCTATTCACATTAGAATAATATTAAGGGCGTAAATACGTATTCTAATTTAACGAGGAATGCAGATGTGGTTAGAAGTGAGACATTTGCGAAACGAGAGAACATTAGTACAAGACATTTTGTCGCTGATTACTTTTTGATCTTAATGAAATCTTGCGTATTATTCAACCCTCGAGTCTGGAACGATTTATATTTTCTGTAAATTTTGGCAATAGACTATAGTACTAGGTGGAGAATGATTTGTCCAATGTTAGCATTTCATCTAAATTAAAGTTTTGCTGCGTGATTGGCGAAAATCATAAAAAAAAGTTTAACGTTTGTAATAGTTATTAACAATAGTGCTAGGATTAACTAATGTTACAATATAAGTGGAGAGGCAAAATTAATTATTTATAATACACTAACATATATACACTAACACACGAAATCCCAAATTTTAAATTGACTTTCTTTGTAGAGATATAAAATTTTGCACACTGCAGTTCAAAGCGGAAGCTTAAATTCAACAGTTTGATCAGTTCCCAGAGATAACATCTATAAATTTTGTCTCCATCGGTCAGCATAAATTAAAAAAAATACCTTTTTAGTAAGTCACTTTATGGACGAGTCTTAATGCTTTAAAGAGAAGTATATTTTGTCCTCTGCCTATCTCTCTTATTGAGAACAACCGTGTCGCTCCTTTTCATTTCATTTTATATAATTATGTAAAATTCTTTTGTTGTCTCTAGTTTTAAGGAGCGAAGTTATGAAATCCATTAACACAGTTGTACTTGTAACTTACCAAACGCTTTCACGAGTTATTCCTTTTATGTCAAATGAATAGCCCGTTCTCCAATTACCGCCAAGCGACATAAAAAGACAATGAACAAGGCCCTTAAGTGCTCGAATCACGGCTAGCGTTGATTCTATTGAGTACACCACTCTTGACCTATATGTAGGGGCTGTATTATGTTTCGAGATCCACTAAAACTTGTTAAACAGAATCTCAGTTATGATAGTAACCTCGTCTTATCTCGCCAACTTTATGAATAGTAAAAGATATTGCCTAATCCTGACTAACCTCTTCTGTTTTTACTGTAGACGGTTTTAATTTTACTTTATTTTTTGTTTCGTGTAATGTCGAAAATCTTATATTTGATAAGTTTGATCTTTTTTCTGGTTTAATGGAAAAAATGCTTGAAGATAATGCTATAATAGCCAAAAATCTTAATATTCAAGAAACTACTCAAATAAGTGTCTGGCTTGATGACGATCAATACTAATAAGATTACCAACCATTAAAGCCTCTTATTTTATTTAGGCAAAAAGATTATAAGTCCAAAGTGGTATAAATTTAACAAAAAACTACATTAATCAAATTATCCCTTAAAATATACCCATTTTTAGTAGAATCATCCATACAATTGTTCTGTATCACAATATTATAACAATTTAATATTATTTCGTAGAATTCACCTTTGATTCAAATAATTAAATTGAAGGCGAACTGTGTTTGCAGGCGGTGCTAAGGCGGACACCAATCAAAATGTTATTACGGTTGGCTTTGTCTTGGTTTGAATTTGCATGAACAGCACGAGACCTAGAGCCATAGAGACCATGTATACCTCACTGGGTCTTCGCCATACTGATATTTCGGTTTATAATATTGTGTTGTACTAAAACAGCACATATACATTTGAACCTTGTTTCCCCTGGAACAAAAGTCAATTTCGAATGTCGTGAGTTTTATGTTTATTTATAGTTCCTTACGTTCCCTCAGGTTGAAATTGCGTCTAGATAAGTCTTAATGTT
The DNA here is from genome assembly GCA_026546445.1 of Cyclargus thomasi. Taxonomy (NCBI): domain Eukaryota; kingdom Metazoa; phylum Arthropoda; class Insecta; order Lepidoptera; family Lycaenidae; genus Cyclargus; species Cyclargus thomasi. The sequence goes on from JAOTAV010031315.1 coordinate 9,897, forward strand.
ATGAAAAAATGCTAATGTAATGTATAACGGGCTTCTTCTTAGATAGTGTGTACTTCATCAAATTCTTTATCACCAACCACTGTTTGTAACAGAAAGTATTTTATTATAAGTGTTTGTGTATACTTTAAATAATAACTACTTAAGCTTTCTCTTTACGTTTTTATTTGGAATTTGTTGTTGGACCTAAAAATTTTGATTATAAACATGAAGAAAATGAGAATTAGTTACTGCCTTTAGTACTAATTCTAAATCAATTATTCCCTTTAGGTTTATAATAGTTGATAAATACGCGTAACGTTATACTACGGTATAACTTATAGTAACTACGGTTACTAGTATAAATATTAGATTTTAGAATATAATAGAAGGTGTAAGTAGATGAAATGTGTAATTAGTTTTTATATCATAACTAGCTTACCCTACAAACGTTGTCCTGCCGGGCTACTTTATTAATCCAAACCATTCTCAAGTCCCTTTAAACGCACACAAAAAAAGTTTGCTAAATTGGTGCAATCGTTTGGGAGGGGTTCAGTGACAAACACATGCACACAAGAAATAAGATCGCCTTTAATCAACATGTTGACAAACTACTACGAATGTTTGTGTAGATGCTTGCACGATGTACTTGCCGATTAACGATCAAAAGTTGCGATATACAATTACCAATAAACTTAAATTTCAAAAAAGCTGGACTAACAGATCTCATCGTGACAAGCAACTGTTTTTATTATATTCAGGGGGCAAGCGAGCAGACGGGTTGCCTGATGGAAAGCAACTGCGTCGCCCATGGACACTCGTGACATCCGAAGAGTCGCATGTGCCGGCTATTTTTGTGGGAATCGGGAATGGACATATGGATAGGGGATTAGCGAAGTTGGACCACTGGTAAACTCACTCACTGAATGAGCACACAAACACAATGAGCATCCGTATTATTTTTTATTGGTGGTGGTGGTTGGAAAAATGTCTCATTGGTACACGCCTCCACCGGGGTTTGAACCTGCACCCTCTCGAGTGCGAACCAAGGGTCATATTATCACCCTTTAGACTACGGACGCTCTAAAAAAGATTTGTATAAATTGTGCAGTTGAAACTAAAACATACTTCCTTTCAAAGGAGTAAATAAATTTATTCATTAAACCAATGACAGTACGTTCGACTTCCACCTAGAAGTTAACGCCAGTAGTTAGTTTAACCGAGCACTAACAAGAGCTAAGGCCGCTTGAAGGATCGTAACTCTTGATATTGAATAATTCATTTAATACATTTACCGCTCTTAACGCCACTGGAACTGACGAATGGAGAGGTGCTGAAGATATTGTTACTCATTTTGTGCTTAATCATATTAGGTTGCCAAACTAAACGAAAGCGGTCAATAACCCTCGGTCGAACCGTTTTAGGGAATATGCATGATTTTTTATTATTTATTTAAATTTATAATTTTTTCGGTTTTGAAAAACGATGTAGTCCAATCAATTTTTTGATAAAATTTAAAACAACAAAGTTACAAACCTTTAAAGCAGTCAGTTAGAAAGAGAGATCCGATATTGATTGTGACGTCGAAGTCTGCATACAAAGTTCATACTAAATTACGTTTTGAGAGATAGAGATGGGTAGAAATCGCTAATACTTATTTCTCAACAGATTTCAAAGATTTTTTGTGATTCTGTAAATCTTTAAGCCCGCTATCATAATAATTTGTATTTTTGCATGCGTGTAAAACAATATATATCTTTTATATTTTGAAGGTGACTCGTTTTAAGCAACTTTATTATGACCTGAGGTGTAAGAATTAATGTTCTTGATTGACGCCAAGTATTAATAATTATTTATAAGGACATTAGTGTTGTACATTAAAAATTTAGTTATTATGATTATCAAATAAAACTAAATTCACTTTTAAAAATGTTTATTATTGATACTACAATTCTTACATTTTTCTATACGCTTACAATATTACATTTCAAGATGTTTTCATTCTTTTACATTCGATTCAGATAAATATCCGTTTACATCTAATCCTATCTTTAAAACTTAATAAAGTATAAATGTTCGTTTCTTGATACTTAAGTTTTATACAATACCAAAGTCGTTACAGTAACGTCATATTATACTACAAAATTAAAGCACGTATTATTTACAATCTTTTACTAGGTTAAAATAAATACGAGTTTAACATCATAAATATATGAAAGGACAAACGTTGAACGTTTTAAATATGATATTTTACAATTTTGAGTCTCAATAACGTATATTTTATCTAAACAAATAGGATAAAATTTATAAATATTATAAAATCACATTTCATTAGTTGAAAAGATAAAATTTAAAATACATTTTATAAAACAGATTAACAATTATTTTGCGCTATTGAAGCGTTTCCCATTAATGAAATACTTGACGAAAATATGTACAATGTAAAATATTAAATTTTGTAAAAAAAGGTAACAAATTTATACAAAAATTATAGTTTTAATTAAATGTTTTCAAATTAATGGAATTCGTCAATTTGTAGTGATGATGACTATTGATTATAGATTCTTTTTGTTCTACTTAAGGCTTGTGCGTCTACTGTGTGATATTTTTGCATTAAGTCCCTATTTTGAATTTTTATTTTCCATACTGCTGCTATTGTAATTTTTGTACTCGTAACCTACTCGCACGACTTAAACTGAGACGCTTTTTCTGTTACTGTGTTGATGTCCATATCTGTTGCGTGTGTCTCCACATTCGGAGCAGTGAAATTGTCATAGGATATATACTGAGGAGTCTGCTGCACATCGACTTTCGGCAATATTGGACGTTTCTTTGTTTTCATATACCCTAGAGCCGACACTAAAACGATAAAGACAATAAAACCTATACAACATCCCACAACCAAACTTAGTCTTCTCGTCAGTATGTCGGCGATTCCCATGTATGTGTTCGAAAATGGACTGTCCATGGCCGCGCCGAAAATCTCTATCGTACTCACACTGGTGCATTTGCTGAAATGGGAGTCGATCATCAGCGGTCTCATATTGTTGAACACTTGTTCGTCCCCGTAAAGGTTGGCACCGAAATTCTCGTAGGACGGCGCCACTCGTGCGACCGGGAGCGTCGACTCCGAAGAGTTCCCGAAACTGCCGACAGCTATGACGCAGATCGTGTACCGGGCGCCCGGAGTTAAGTGATTTAATCTCGTCGTTCTCGCCGTGGAATTCAGTATTTTACCCCGAATCTGAAAGAGAATAGTGATATATTGCATCGATTTTATCGCCGTTCGGAAGCGTGTATTGTTTGTATTAGTGACGAAACTCTGGGGAACGTGTAAAAACATTTCGAAAGAGCAGGTTTAAATAGAATCAGACCATAAACCGAATACTCACGGATGAGGAACATAAATATTTTTTATGGTCCATTGAAGTGATGGATCGCCTTTGTGTTCAAATGGTGGTGTTGGGATTGTTGTAAGTGCATGTTTAAAAATGTTATACGTAGTTGAAATAATAAAATATGATGCATCTCGAGCGATGTCACAGCTTAATAAAATAAACTAGTTGGAATTAAAAGTGCTCGCAATGTACTTACAATGTTTGGCATTTGTTCTCTGAAGTAAGCTACTTGATATCCGTTTAAACCGCTTTGATTGCGGCTCTGCCAAGAAACTAAAACGGAGTACGTCTGAATGTCTTGTATCGCGATCCGAACTAAGACTGGTACATCGCATAGTTTTTGCAGCGGCAGTTCAAAGAACACGTATCCGTGCTTCTCTTCTGGGTGCTCGCACCGCAAATTGCTGCTGCCTTTTAGAATTATTTTGTAGTGATCCCGCATCCACCTCCATACTTCTTGAGACTCACAGTTGCATGTCAGGGGATTTTCTGCAATAAATTTTAAGTTTAAGATATTTTTTCAAATTTAATTTTATTGCACACTATACTTGTAATATATATTACATAAAGTATAGTATTTTTTTTTAAATATTATGATACCATAAAAATATACATACCGTCAAATGCAATGTTTTTAATTTGTGTTTCCAAGGACGAAAGTAATTTTAAAGGTATGACCTCGAAATAGTTTCTGCTTAGATCTAAGTACAATAATTTGTTGACGTCTTTGAAAGCGTCGTAGGCTATGTAGGACAACCAATTTCCGCCTAATCTTAAATCGTTCAGATTTCTGAGGTTTCGGAAAATTTCTTTACTTATTCTTGTGATATGATTGCTCGACAAATCGAGAATTTGTAAGTTTTGCAAATCAGCTGTAAACTCTTCTAGTTCTTTAATAGTGTTCTGAGAGACGTTTATAGCTCTTACAGAATATAAACCTTGCAACCGCTCTCGAGGGATATTTTCCAATTTATTTTGACTGATATCCAGCAACTCTAATTTGAATAATTTCGAGAATGCTCCAGGTGATAGTCGAATAATCAAATTTTTTGTCAGAGTCAAACGTTTTAATGAAGGAAAATTCTCAAAATCTTTACTTGTGATAATGCTTAAGTTGGTATTAGATACAACTAGCTCTTCGAGTAGAGGAAACTGTTTTATAGGATATGTTTGAAGAAGTTGAACTAACAAATTTGAAGACATGTTTAATGATGTTAGAGCTGGCAATACAGCTTCAGACAACCCATTACTGGGGACGTGCTTGAACAAGTTGTTAGAAAGGTCGATCTGTTTTAACCCTAATGAGTGTTGAAAAAAATTTGGCGGTAAAATTGTTAACAAATTTCTACTCAAATTGACCATCACCAAATTTTTCAGGGACGGTGAATTAAAGCCGCTCAAAAAGGAAATGCGATTATCGCACAAATTAAGTGTCCTCAAATTTTGAAGGCCTACGAATTTGAAGAAATCCACACTTTGTAGTTGGTTGTGACATAAATGAAGTATTTCCAGGGATGTTACATTAAATAAAGCCACATGCGGGAACTCGACGAACGAATTTTGATTCAAATTTAGTTCCTGTAAAATTGCAGTGTAAGCGAAAACATCTTTGTGTAAATCTTTCAGATTGTTACTCGCTAGATTAATTCGAAGTAAATTCTGATTTTTTAAAAAGGTAGCGGAAGGAAGGTGAGATATGTTGGACTCTTCTAAAGTTAGAGACTGCAGTGAAGGTAAGTGGGAAAATGTCCTATTCTCCAAGATTGTAAAATTATTTCTTGATAATTCTAGCGATTTCAATCCGGGGATTTGGACTTCGATTATCTCTTTACTCGTTAAAGAATTGCTTTTCATTTCTAAGTTGTTAAGATTTGGTAATGATTTAATAGATTCCGAGTTAATCAGGGATATAAAATTTTGATTTAGCCGAAGTTGTTTTATCGATAGAGCTGAGAGGTTAAAATCTAGGAACAAAATATTATTGTCGGAGAGATCTAAAATTTTTAGTTTCTTAAAATACATAAAAGCATTTTTTGCTATGTGCTTTATGTCATTAGTCTGCAAATAAAGTTCTTCTAGCGTTGATAAATTATAAAACGTTTCATTTCCTATTATTGACATTCTATTGTTACTCAGATCTAAGTACTTTATTCTTTTTAAATGAACAAAAGTTCTATTTTCTATGTACATTATATTATTGTTTTTTAAATACAATCTCTGAATATTTAATAAGTCATCGAAAAGATTGGCTGTTAAAGTGTTAATACTATTTTCATTAAGCCACATTATCTGTACATTCTTTTGTCCCCTAAGTGAACTATTTTTTAGCAGCGATAAATTATTTGCACTGAGCTGAATGGAAACGAGCGACGAATTTCTATTGGGAAATATGTCACCGATAGTCTTCAGTCGATTGCTCTGCAGATTTATGTGTTGTAGATTTTTAAGAGTGATAAATGCGTGGGAATCGATACTTTGAATTAAGTTATGTTGCAAATGGAGTTCTAACAGACTCGGTAATGGATTGAAAAGATTCCTCTTAATATGTATAATCTGATTATTCTGTAAACGTATTTCTCGCAGCGCAATCAGTTCGTTAAAAATTAAATCGTCTAATTCGTTAATTTTATTGTTATCCAAACTTAATATTACTAGCTTACTATTAAATCTAAAAATGTTTTTAGGAAGTTTTTTCAAGAAGTTTGATCCCATGTGTAGTTGAGTTAAATTTTCCAAAGAATCGAAACAATTAAAATATAAGTTGTTGATAGCATTATGCTCTAAATTAAGAACAGTAAGGCTAGTTGCATTTAAAAACGCATCGTCAGTTATTTCAAAAATATTGTTTTCTGACAAAAATACTTCTGAAAGTTGACGAAGATTAGAAAATACACCTTTGATAAGATGCAAATGATTATAGCTTAAATCAATCGTACGTAAGTTAAGGTTCTTCTGAAATGTGTCTTTATTTAAACTGACAATTTTATTTCTACTTAAATCTATAGTTTCTAATTTACCTAAGGAATAAAATGCTTCTTTATCAATACTATGTATTTGGTTGCTAAAAAAAGTCAAAGTCTTTATATTTGGCATGCATTTAAAGCGATTTTTTTCGAGAGTTACAAAAAAATTTGAACTCAGATCGAGAGTTAATAAGCTGGAAAGATTAATGTCAGCACTTTCTGGTATACTGCTAATCTTATTCCAGGCTAGTCTCAAATTGGTTAGCTTCGTTAATTTTCCAAAAGATTTTAAAGGAAATAAGTCTAAGAAATTTTCCGTCATATCTAACTCTGTTAAAGTTTTGTCTAAAGTGTTAAATGCGTCTTCTGATATATTTGCAATTTTATTTCCTTTTAAATTTATCTTCTTCAATTTCAATCCATCGAATGACCTAGATTCAATCTCGCGGATATCGTTTAGTTGTAAATCAATGGCTTCAATTCTATTTAGTTCTAGAAGCGACTCGTGTGGGACTTTGTTTAATTTCCCTGAAATTATACTCAAAGACGTCAACGAATCGCTAAAAGGTGCAAATGTGTTAGATTTAATTTTTTCGATTGCAGACTGTGAAATTTGTAAATTAATAATTTTTGTTTGGGTTGGAAAAATATCAGAATTCAGTTCTGTTGTGGAGCTTTCGAGGTCATATATGGAGAGAGACTGAATGGCTCCTTTAATTTTCAGCAGCACATTTTTTACCACACCAGGTGTAGCGCTCGGGCACTCGAGAAATAAACCTGAAACAATTTCACTCGCTTAGCCGGTTTCATCATTATTTTAAATAGAGAGTATAAAGGTCTTACTGATCTTACCTTCTTTGAAATTATAACAAGGGCAAATAGGGTTTTCCGTTAGGCTTGGGCATTGTGATTGTTCTTCACCTTGCAGTATCGGTATATGGGTGATGATAAAAAAGATGTAAACGCCACATTTCGCTGGGGATAATTGAGCTATGCCCATATTGAGTCGACGTCATTTCAGTAACATGATGCATTCGAAGATACGAATTTTACAAGTCTTGCAATCTGAAACGAAGAAATAAGCGTTAATAACTAAGATTATTTAAATTATAGAGTCCTATCTGTAGACAGATTATTTAATATTTTATTATTTTCATAGATGTCATTCACAATGAAACTTTTATTTGATTAGCAAGGCACATAAAAGGAAACATTAGCTAATACGGTTTAAAGCATCATGGAATTACAAACAATTGGCTAACTCCGAATGTAATAAACAAAGGAGGTGCTATTGTAAAACCTGTACAGCGGCACAAAGGCTGCGGCGTTGTTTCTAATTTAAGTGTTCCACTACAGGGGCTTAATTAATCGTTTGTATCATGCTTTCTCTATTAACATTTCCTGTATTTGTTTTGCTGGTATAAGCAAATAGGACTGTTATTTTTTTACATTCTATTTATACACATCAAAGGGGATTAAAATTATTAAATATATGATCACATGTCGTATTAGTACTCATTAATCAAATAAATATTATTAGCATATCCAATCCAAAAATATATCTTCAAACACAAAAAGTGTTACATCTTGATTAGATACTGAGCTAGTCAAGAAGTTTTATAAAACACAAAGGAATTTCTCGTAGACATAGCCGCATGGAAGGCTAACGATGAGAAAGCAAAAGTAGAAAATCTTTTACATTTTCACAGCGTCACAAGATTAATTAGCAATTTTTCTCGAACATTACAAAAGTAATGGAGTGGCTTACATCTTTTAAATTTCTACAAAAGTAAAATTACAAAGAGTCGTCCATCATATTCCGAAATCACAATATAATTACGCTAACGCGGAAATTCGTCTCTCGTAATGTTTTCTAATTAAATTTTATCGGGTCTAATTTTTGGGGAATCGTCGTAGCGTCCTCTTTTTTTAGAACTGGGGCGTCTATTTCATCATAGCGACGACACTTGATAACGTTTGTTCCCGTTTCATTATTTTTGCGAACAGATTTTTGTGAGTTAACTTTATTTATTGGTGTCGTAATTCTTTGCTCCGGAGATAAATCTTTTGGTATTTATATCCTTTGTACTCAAAATTTAGTTTAATTTATTAAATTTATTTAGATCGAGTTTGAGAACCTATTGAATGACAATCAAACACGCTTACAAGTAACAACACTATTAGAACATTAATTGTCATTAAACACTCTTACAAGTAACAACACTATTAGAACATAGGTATTTGGAAACATAAAAAACGAATTACTTACTATGACATATTAATCTAACTTCATAAAACTCAAAGTTACCTGAATCCTGATTGACATAGAGACAGATGGACAGACAGGTAGACGGACAGACATCAGACAGATAGAAGTCTAAGTAATAGGAGGCCGTTTTTACCCTTTGGGTACAGAACCTTAGAAGGTATCTATTGTTATTTGAGTGACTGACATAGAGATCTTATATCGCATAGCCTAAACCACTTGATGGATTGAGCTGGAATTCGGCATGCAAGTAGATTTTATGTCGTAGAAAAGGATTAAAACCCTTTTAAGGGGACGAAAGACTTTAATTTGAATAGTCAAAATTAAAGTCCTTTAAATAAATCTTGCCCCCAAGTAAAGTAAAAAAGGCATGAAAGTTTGTATAAAATTTTAACGCAAGCGAGGCCACGTTGAAAAGCTATTTCTATTAGGTCTATATCGCGGGCCTGCTCGCTAACAGTTCCGACTTCCATATGGTTTCTACTCGTTTACTGCGAGCATATAAAATATTAAGCCACGCCAAGCTGATACCATCTATTTAATATCCGACTAAATGTCACGTTTCGCAAACTTCCTTTTATTGTACGTTTATTTTCCGTGATATTGCAGATGTCAGAACGCACCTTCATTTTATCTACGTTTATATTATCTTAATAACAAATAATATCGTCTTTTCCAAGGTTCAGTAATCCGTATCCAAAGGGAAAAACCTAGGACTTCGATGTCTGTCTATTTGTTTGTTTTCTGTCTGTGTGTCCATCTTTCCGTCTGACCATCTGTCTGTCATCAGGCTGTATCTCAAGAAAAGTAATAGCTAGAGAATTAAAATTTCCTCAGATTATGTACTTGTTTTGCTGCTATAACAACAAATTCTAAAACCAAAATAAATTTACTAAATAAGAGGGGCTCTCATACAACATGATTTTTTTGCTGTTTTTGCTCGATAATAGCAACTAGCAGGGGCTTAAAATACTCACAAAATTCTAAGTTTTATTTATAATTTAGTAATAAATAATAAAATTTAAACAAAATTAAGACTTTGGATGTCATACACAAAATTTTACCTGTGTTTGCTTTAATGTGGTACGGAAACCTTCCTACTCGTACTTGACCGGGTTTTTATTTATTAAATTAGAGAGTAAAGGATAGACGCCCTTTGTAATATCAGAAGTATGGCAAGTGCTTTGTCAGTAATTTTTAAGGAATATGCTACGAGAACTGAGATAGACTGAGGTGTAAACTGAACTTGGAGTAGAGAGTTAGTTGCCTCCGTTAAACTCACTCACTAGCATAAACTAGTGCTTTTTGTATAGAAACCAAATTGTTACGTAAAAAAACATTTAAGGTCAAATTGAGAAACCGCCACTTTTGGAAGTCAGTTAAAAAACAATAAACTTTTTAATTAAGTATTAAAAAAATAAAATATTTATGAATAAAGCTGTCACAGACGTATAAATATATATTTTGTATCAAGGAAACACGCAAGCATTTGAAATACACAAAATGCACAAGCATTAAGCACTTTCCTCAAACACACCACAGGCTCTTAACAAGAC